>JAUEKX010169554.1:0-11144 GCA_031834005.1 Dendronotus venustus
TCAATAGCTATGATATCACTACAACTACTTATTACAAAATAATATACTTGAAAACTTTAAATTTGTATAGTTTACTTCTCATATTGTCTCTATGTCAACATTTTGAATGATCCTTAAAAAAAGAAAGTAGTAAAATGCATAAGAATAATGTAAAAATGCATAAGTATAATTTTTGAATGAGTACCTTTTAATATATATTTGGTATGTCTCACCATGGAATTGAGACCAAGACCTTGTGTACCGTAGGTAAACACTCCACATTAGAGCTACTGCCGTAACTAAATTTTAGAATGTGGATAACTAACAAGTATTTTCAGTTATATTCGAATAAAAATTTGAAATTTACTTTATACAAACGCAAGTTAAAAATTCTTTTGAGTTATTAAATTTAAATTTTTGAATTTACATTATCGTTTTTGGTGTTACATTATTCAAAACCTGTAATACTTTCAGATGTTCATTTGTTAAGAGAAATATTAATATATTGGTAACGAAAATGTTTCTTATTAATATCGGATAAAATGTATAATTTGGATTACCAGCTAGTATCTTATTTAGTTCCTTTTCGTTATAATACATAAGAAAATGAAATAATTACTCACAAACCAATCTTTTATTTCAAAATTGTAAGTTTTTGTCAAAACAAATCAAGTTAAACTTGCAAAACATTTCTAAGCATTGTAGAGTATCAATATAGCTTACATGCATCCATGTTTTCATCTCCGAAATATATTTTACGACTTAAAGGACCATTTATTCCGATTCCTGGAGCAAAAATACTGTTCCTTGTACCATAATCTATTACAAGTGAAAAATGATTAATAATACTACTATTTATCAATAATTATGTGTCATTGCTACGTTTAAGAAAGCATTTTTAAGATAGTAATTATACGAAGGTGTTACATCTTGTAAATGAAAGAGATCCGCTGACTCCTTTACTAATCACATACACTTGATTGAAAGCTCATCTCTCATTTGGTATGTTTGGTCAAAAGTATGACTTGTTTTCTCAATTCACACATTTATGTTTTGCAAATGCAAAGTGCCGACTAAAGAAGCAGTAAGTGCCGTTTAATATATAAATGGTATACTTCGGCTTAAAATTAAGATCAAGACCGTGTGCACCTTAACGAAACACTCTCCATTTGAGCTACACTCGTATTCAAATGATAGAGAATGGACAAATATGAGTTATTTTTACTTTTATTCGAAAAACTTTAAGATTTACTTCATACAAACGCAAGTTGAAAGAACTTACGATTGTTTAAAGTCCAATTTTTAAATGTTACAAATATCGTTTTTGGTGTTACATTATTTAAAACCTGTTATACTTTTAGCTGTTCATTTGGTAAGAGAAATCTAGTTATATTGGTAACGAAATTGTTCGTTATTATTATATGAGAAAATTTGTAATTTGGAATACCAGCTAGTACATTTGTAGTTTCTTTTTGTTATATTACATAACAAAATGAGATATTTTTTCACAAACTAATTTTTTACTTAAAATATGTCTGTTTTGTCATAATAAATCAAGTTAAACCCTTCAGAACAATTCTAAACAATTCTAAACATTGTAGTGTATCAATATAGCTTACATGCATCCAGGTTTTCATCTCCGAATTTTAATCCACCATTTATGGTACCTTCATTTCCGCTTCTTGCACCACCATTAATAGTGTTCCTAGTACCATAATCTAATACAAGTGAAAAATCATTAATAATACTACTATTTCTCACTAATTATGTATCGCTGCTACGTTTAAGAAAGCAATTTTAAAAAAGTAATTATACGAAGGTGTTACATCTTCTAACTGAAAGAGACCCGCTGACTCCCTTTTCTAATCGCATACACTTGATTTAAAACTCATCTCTCATTGGGTATGTTTCGTCAAAAGTATGATTAGTTTTTTCAATTTACACTATTAAGTTTTGTTAAATGCAAAGTGCCGACTAAAGAAGCAGTAAGTGCCGTTTAATATATAAATGGTATACTTCGGCTTAAAATTAAGATCAAGACCGTGTGCACCTTAACGAAACACTCTCCATTTGAGCTACACTCGTATTCAAATGATAGAGAATGGACAAATATGAGTTATTTTTACTTTTATTCGAAAAACTTTAAGATTTACTTCATACAAACGCAAGTTGAAAGATCTTACGATTGTTTAAAGTCCAATTTTTAAATGTTACAAATATCGTTTTAGGTGTTACATTTATCAAAACATGTAATACTTTCGGTTTTTCATTTGTTAAGAGAAATTTAAATATATTAGTAACGAAATTGTTTGTTAGTTATATCTGAGGAAAGGTAAAACATGGATTACCAGTTAGTATATTATTTAGTTTCTTTCTGTTACTTTACATAACAAAAGTAAATAATTTCTTTCAAAATCAATTCTTTGCTTCAAAATTGTAAGTTTTGTCATAAGAAGTCAAGTTAAACCTTCAAAACATTTCAAAACATTGTAGACTATCCATATAACTTACATGCATCCATGTTTTCATCTCCAAAACTTAATCCCCCGTTAACAGTACCAGAATTTTCGCTCTTTGCACCGCCGTGAATTGTGTTAACTGTACCATAATCTATTAAAAGTAAAAGATTATATAAGTAGTATTGTTTATAACTAATAATGTATTGTTTCTACGTTGAAGAAGGCATTTTAAAGAAAGTTAATTTCAGAAAGTGTTACATCTTGTAACTGAAAGAGACCTGCTGACTCCCTTTTCTAATCACATACGCTTGATTGAAAGCTCATCTCTCATTTGGTATGTTTCGGCAAAAGTATGACTTGTTTTCTCAATTTACACTATTACGTTTTGTTAAATGCAAAGTGTCGACTAAAGAAGCAGTAAGTGCCGTTTAATATATAAATGGTATGCTTTGGCTTAAAATTAAGATCAAGACCTTGTGCACCTTAGTGAAACACTCTTCTTTTGAGCTACACTCGTATTCAAATGATAGAAAATTGACAAAGATGAATTATTTTTACTTTTATTCGAAAAACTTTAAGATTTACTTCATACAAACGCAAGTTGAAAGAACTTACGATTGTTTAAAGTCCAATTTTTAAATGTTACAAATATCGTTTTTGGTGTTACATTATTCAAAACCTGTTATACTTTCAGTTGTTCATTTGGTAAGAGAAATCTTTTTATATTGGTAACGAAATTGTTCGTTAATATTATATGACAAATTGTGTAATTTGGAATACCAGCTAGTACATTTTTCAGTTTCTTTTTGTTATATTATATGACAAAATGAGATATTTTCTCACAAACTAATTTTTTACCTAAAATATGTCTGTTTTGTCACAATAAATCAAGTTAAACCCTTCAGAACAATTCTAAACAATTCTAAACATTGTAGTATATCAATATAGCTTACATGTGTTAGGGCAAGCGAATGTAACACTTTTGAATTTGAATGTAATTGAATTGAATTGAAATTGTTCAAACTAAAAATACAATAATACGCACGATAATATTGATAAAAATATAAGCAAAAAAATATATAAATAAAGATAGATAGAAAAGAGGATAAAGGATTGTAAAGGACAAAAATAATAAAATAGAATAGATGAAAAACTAAACATAAACTAGAAGAGAGAGATGAGAGGAAAAACAACAATAAAAACTTACCAGCTTGCCAAACTATAATCTGAACATGTAATGTGAAATGATAGAAAAGTTGAAACTTATGTACAAGCCGTAATTTCCCTAGAGATATAAAAAATAATTGCTCTCGCATACTATTCCCATAAGACACTTAAGTTAACCAAATCGGGGTTAAGCCCCAACAACATGCATCCAGGTTTTCATCTCCGAATTTTAATCCACCATTTATGGTACCTTCATTTCCGCTTCTTGCACCACCATTAATAGTGTTCCTTGTACCATAATCTATTACAAGTGAAAAATCATTAATAGTAGTACTATTTATTACTAATAATGTATCGTTGCTACGTTTAAGAAATCATTTTTAAGAAAGTAGAAAACCGAAGCTGTTACATCTTGTAACTGAAAGAGACTCTGTGAGAACCACGCAAGATTATTAATATTTTGGGCTTTAACATCAAAAAGTTGAACAATTTAAATTTAAAATTTTCAAAATGCAAAGTAAAGAAGTATTTGTAGTTTATTATAAAGAAAGGCTTTTGTATTTTATTTACTAAATTCAAGTTTATTATAGGTGTCAGTATTTAAACCTCAATTTCCATATTCAATTTTGTGTTGTATTGTATAAAACCTGTAATATATTTAGTAGTAAACTTTAACCCTCTAAAGGTTTATGTCATTAAAGGTAATCTGCGAAATTGCTTAAACTCAATGTCTGAATAATTGTAACTTTTAATTATTATTCCAACATTTTATCTATTTGCTATTATTCAAAGTACAAAATAAATAAAGTAATTTTTTAGAAAACTATTATTTTATTTTAAGAATTGTATGTTTGTTTCATAAGAGATGACTAGATTTTAAGTTATTTGCACCACCATCAATTGTGTTGTCTCCTCTATAATCTATTTTTAATGAAATCTGATTTGAAGTTATACTGTTTATCACAAATGTTGTTCCAACAAAAAGTAATGGAAGCAAATTAACATTTGTATTAATGTTATGTTTAGGAGGCAATTTATTTTAATATGACATAATATTTGTCTCTATTCTAGTTCAAACTTGAATTTTTTTGAAAATGTTATTAAAATTTGAAAATAATTACGTTTAATTCATATTTTAGCAATTTGTGCGAATGACACTCAATATATAGTTGTTCCGTATTCGTATTATCCAAAGGAATATTTATCCTTGCATACAAAACTTCGTGTTTTTATGTGTCTAATCAATATACATTATTCAATTTAAAATGAATTAGAAAGTTACCTTTTTGGGATACAAGCTGCGGATGCAAAGATCTTGATTCTGCTTGGTCTTTTAATATATAAATAAAAATAAAAAATACATAAACTTAGTAAACTTAGCAACATAGTTGTTGTATTTCATTGAAAAACTTCCCTCTGCATTTACTGTTTAATGGTTGGACTTATTAATAGCTTATATGACTGTAATCAATAGTAACTCACTTACCACATATAAATGTGACGACAAGAGCGATAATCAAGCATTGCATTTTCATTTTGGTATTTCTTCTTGTTCTTGTTAATAAGACACTAGTGAATGGTTAAATTTTTTTTAACAAAATGCCTTTTTATAGGAAATCCAACAAAGAATATTGATTTATACTGTTCTTGACAAAGAGGAATAAAGAATACTTCGACATGTGTTTTATGAATGGTAAACAAGATTCTACATATAGAATAGCTATAAACTATTTGATTTGGACAATAATATAGATGCTATGAAAGAAGGAAAAAATTAATGTGTTTGCATTAATTATAAAAAGGTAAGTTTAGTTTTAAAAACATATGATATCATATTTTTTATTATACATACAGTTAACTTTGAGTTTTTATATTTAGCTTTTCATTTATCATTCCCAAGAAATACAGAGTATTTTTTGAAAACATACATTATGCCAAAAGGACTTTTCCACGTAATTCTTTTTTATATCGGAAAATCATTTTACTTTAGTTTTTCAATAAGTACGCATCCAAAGTAATATCTTCTTCTATTAGATAATTAATTTTTCGGTTTGATGGACCCATCTTCTTTATTTAATACGAAGAAACAAATCACATCATTGATTTAACGTACTGATATTATATTCATGCAAAATATATGGTTTAAGAGAAAATAATCGAGAAAAATTATGAAATGCACAGAATTAAGAAAGAATAAAATAGAATGCACTTTAAGATAAGTTTAAAAGAAATTAAAAAAATCTTTCATCTTCCATTAAGTACTTTGGTTCTGTCAAATTATATGAAAAAACATTGCCCATTGAGATCACAAACTTAAATGCACAATGGAAGATAAGAAATAAAAAACTTACTTACACTATAGAAATATGAAGTTATACAATTTTTATATAATGTGTACATCGAATATATATCACAATTTTTAAAATTTGATTTATATTAGAATTTTAATTTTACTTTCATAATTTTTCAGTTACAATCTAATGTAAAAACAACATATGCTATTTACTAAATTAATTAAAATTTAAAAAGAAAAAGTAGATGACCTTAAAAGGTTCCATATAGTATATAATAAAAATAAAAGAGGAAAGGATAATTTCTCCTATAATTAAATTTTTCTATATTCACAAAGTTTAGTACATTTATCACCCAAATCAACATTTGTGTATTAGCATTATATATGTGATTGTTTTAATTCTTTCGAAACTTCGTTCTTTCTTTTTACATTATATATCTTTATAATTCTGTTGATTTTAATTCTCTTGCGTCTTTTGATAAAATAAAAAAGATAAAAACAAAAAAACACACTAATAATATCACATTATTTTCGAATAGAAATTACCAGTTATTACTTGAAAGAGATATTTAAAAGAAGTAAAATTTTAAACATTTATAACTTTAATGAAAAACATATGAAGCAAATATATAAAGTAGAGTTTAGATCTCAAAATTTGTAAATTCTCTCTTTAATGAAAATGTTCTTGGTAAACATTTATAAAGCCAATTATAACTAATACTTTCCTAAAACGAATTTACATGTTAGGCTATAATAGTGTTTAAAACAATTCTTCTTCATTTTTAGGGATTTTACTTTTCTCAGAAGTGCGTAGATTTAAAAATGTTTAAATTTTTCGGATTTAGGTAAGTAATGCAAGATTATTACGACAGAGTAACTTTATTTATTATAATAAAATATATTATTATTGGATTATTAATTGTCCTTATTATTTGTTGCTTTTCTACAATGCCGTGTATGAAACTTTCAAAATTCATTATTATACTGTTTGTATTGAAATTGTAAAAGAGATTTTAAAGTAGGAATATATAATGGTTTTTTGCAGATACTTATTCCAATTCTCTCAATATTTTTGTGGACAACTATGAATTCGTAAGATCATAAGTCTTTTAAAACTAAGACTATAATGATAATAATATTAACAGGAAAAAAATAGCGATAACAGCTTCAACATGTGTTTAAAAGCAAACTACTTAATTTATTTAACATGTTTTGCAATTGCACACGTGCTTTAAAACTACTACTATACTACTTACTTTATTTGCAAAGTCTTGAAATCATTTGCTTTCTTCCGTTTTGAAAGAGCAGTGAATAATTTGATGAAAGAAATTTCAGTTCTCAGTTACATTGGCATTAATAATATACATTAATTTCAAGCAATAAAAGATAACAACGTATTGTAAACTCATTTCATGTCTACGGCACTAACTTAAAAGTTTGATGAAAGTAAATAAAATTTAAGTATTTCGTTATTTTGTATGTCACTACATTTTTTCGTCCGATATTTCTTTGCTTATTCTTAATAGATACTAATGGTGTAGACCATGTAAGCAAAATTTGATAATGTGGGAATTTTCTATTGGCTTTTAAGTTGAGTAAAAAAAATGATTACAAAAGCGATTTATTTAGATAGATTCTACTTTCAGAACCTTATGAATGTTTAAAGGCAAATATAATTCCGTCATTAAAGTATATACTATCCAATGTGAAACTGCTGAAAATGGTCATAAAAGTTCAATAATAATTTTTCCTTTGAAGATTTTAATATACTATTTAAAACAAATATTATTTTCAAGAATTTGAAATTGAAACCTTTAAGAAACCTAAATAAATATATCCATTACCAAATTGCTATAGAATGTAATCCTTTTTTATTATGAGCATTACATTATTGGCATTTAATTTCCAATGTTTAAAGATTTAAAATTATGACTTGCAGAAAAAAAATTTTTAACAATTATTAATGGAAGATCACAACCAGACGTATTTCGAAGTATGTGAAATTCACAAAGTATAGAATGCTTTATGGAAAGGGCAACAAAAAATAAATTTTTAAAAATAAGTAAAGTTTGGAGTCAATTTTGTGATTTATCTAATTATTAAAAATATTTTAGTTCAAGAAATTAAAAAATGTACAAGTTCAAAATAGAAAAATGTTTTTTTATTTTATTGTTGTATTTTTTAAAATTGCAAAAAGCCTTCATTTCAATATCATTTCATATGTATTTAATAGAATCCAATAGCACAAAAAGAATCTTTGATAAAGACTATATAATACTTGTGCAATAATTTTCCATTATTTTAAACATATTGAGGGCAATCCATTTATATGCCATAATAATTTAATTTACGTATTAGTATATATATAGTTTTACAGATTGTTAAGTCATTTCTTATTGATGTAGACAGACTTGTAAATAAAATAAATGTGGGTTTAAAAACACATGCTTCCTTTTGTTTTCTTTTTGAAGAGTCCTTAAAGAAGGGTTTGAACTCTTTTCTTCAAAGAAATTTTCCTGTTATTATTCTTAGAACAACTATGAAAAATAAAGATTAAATGCAGAGTGAATATTATAGATGATAATGCAAACCAATAAAAAATTTCTATTTAGTCAATATAACTCTAGATAATAACGTATGTAAACGATATTGAACTGATTTTATTCAAATATTTTGCACATACAATATATTTCCAACAGCTTTGTAATTGAACAAATAAAATAAATCACCAATTCTTTGTGTGCCTTTGTTAGCCATGGTATGGAGATTTTTTTCATATAAAAGAATGTTATTTGGTTCAAAGTTTATTTTAAGTAGATAGAAATCATATTATTCAAACTTTTGTTATTCTTTGAACCATATTAATATTAGATCTCTCAACTTGGCGAAGTATTTTAAATATTTGAAATGATAACAGTTAATTTTCTTCTTTTTGTCTTCTTTTTTTTTCGGAATTTTAATAAAGAAAAAAGCAATATACCTTACTATTTAACATTAAAACATTGTCTATCTATAATTAGTCTCCAAATGTTTTTGAGTTAAATCCTTTTTGATTTACGATAGGCAAAATATCATACATTTCGAGGCATTCTTAAATGAAATATGATTCGCGATGTGTCTAAATCGTTGTTAAATGTATTTAAATGTTTGTTTATAGTATATGAAGTATTTCGCATAAATATTTGAGTTAATCAACGTTATATTTTAATACCATACCTACCTAATTAACGAAAAACAAGAATCCCAGAGGTTTGAAAATTTCTACTATATAATCAACTAATATCGCACTTGCTGTTTATCAAAATAATATACCAATTTCCATTAAAAATGAACAAGCGAATTTCAAAGAATAATCAACAAAGTAGAAACCGATAATTTATAATTTGTTGTGTCATGTTTTATTATCAATCACTGTCTTTTAAGTTCAATCTATTCATAGATAAAACGTTTTTGTTCTATCCAAAAAGATTGCACAAAAACCAGGCCTTTAGGCTGAAATATTTGAATAGCAACAGCTAGTAGATAGTCGCTTCGGGATGTCTGGTTATCTGATCTATCTATCTATCTTACTTTGACGAAAAGAATAAAAAGATTCTTTTCTGCTCAACAAAAATCAACAACTGCATTATATATTAGAGATGATTAATGAGTGTAAAATCTCAAGGCCAATGTAACTGGAAACTTAAATTTCCTTAATAAAAGTATTCATATGCGCCAATTTTTGTAAAAAATAGGTACGGATCTTATATACTTTATAAATAAGGTAAGTAGTATGTTTCAAAGCACGTGTTCAATCGCAAAATTTCGTAATTAAAGTAAATAGTTTGTTTTTAAGCACATGTTGAAAGTTTGTTTTTTTTTCAAATTTTTATCCTGTTAATAACGTTTTCTTCACTTTTAATTGTTATGTTCAGGTTTAAAAACCAAGGAATCGAGAGTAAATATGTAAAATAGCATCTTACATTTCTATTTTAAAAAGATTTCAATATAAGCAGTGTAATATTGTAGTATGTTGATTCTTTAAAAGATAATATAGACAAAGAATAAACTATATGGCGAACCTAATTCAAAGGACAAAAAACATATGTTTATATTTATAATAAACAATCTTATTTTGTCAGACAGCAAAAACCAAAGTTGAAGCAAGAAATGCAAACATAGCAGGATTAAATGAACATGATTAACTAAGGTTGAATTTCTTTGAATTTCTTTACATCTTGAATTATGTAAAAGTTATGGTAAACAGAAAGAAGAACAGTTCTATAAAGAAAACATAGAAATTTGATTTGCTTTAAATTCGTTAACGTTGGGATTCAGTTCTTTAAAGGTGTACACTTTTGTTAATATATTTGCATTTTGCCATCAAAATTTTAATATTCACAATATTACTCTTCTAAAAACTCTCTTTCTAGTTATGACAAAATACTGCTGTAACTTGTATTTTAAAATAGGCTTACATTTCAACCGCTGATATGTGGAAGAAATCGTTTAGAATCATTTTATTGTTAACGAAATCTGCAATATCTGAATTAATGTATGAATTGTAATAATGTAATAAGAAATAAAAATTTGTAAGTTATAATCGAAGCAATAAATTTTTTATTTAATTTTCGTCAATCTCTTGAGCCTCAGTTTGAAACTCAAAGACATGTTAAAATACATTGTCTGCATTTAAAGACCGTCATCTCTGATTACTTAAAGGGGAGCACCACAAAGCGGGAATCTTTAAGCATCAATGCTTCTTATTATAATTCATCGATTAGACATTAAGAGGAAATTTTTATTGTTGTTTTCGTCTAATGAACTTTTTTCTTTACGCTAGCTCTAAAAACGATTGTGTAAAAAGCTGTTTCTGAATGGAGTTTGGTTTCGACTACTTCACTGGCTCAAAGTTTCAAAATCAATACAAATATATGTGTTATTTGAACAGAATATAACTGTTTATCTTCTTTTTATAATAAAAAGAATTTTTGTTTGATTTTTATTATACACCTCTTTCTACGTTAAAAGTTACAAAGTTACTACAAAATAGCATATACTCGATCAACGATACTCAAGTATTGCAATATTCTATGGATTTATGTTCAACAGAAGATATCTCTTGTCACGGAGATTTTGATAGGCCTAGTAGGCCCGCGGTCGGAAAATTGCCATAAAACTGTCAATTTCAACGATTCCAGCATAAAACTTTCAGTATATTTGCATAAATATACCTAGAAGCGAAAAATATAAAAATATTGACATAT
>JAUEKX010169775.1:7813-23354 GCA_031834005.1 Dendronotus venustus
ATTATCAGGAATAATTTTATAATCAATATAATAAGGTGAAAATACAGGGTTTAAAGGACAAATATATATATATATATTTTGTTTACTTTAATTTTTTGTTATATCTTGTTTTCTTTTACAAATTATTGAAAACGTATTGTACATATTTGGACATAATAAAAAATATAGGAAAAGAGGAATATTTGAAAAATAAAAACTAGCTACTTTTTATTTTTGATTACTGAAGTTTTTTTTGAGAAACTTTCACAAAAAGTGTTGTTATGGCATGTTCCATGAAATATTTCGTCAACACTTTGATAATTGAATATTAGTCTTAATATTTCGGATAAATTTGTTATTTTACGCAATGCAATAACTCAAATAGCCTTCAATTTTAATGATGGGGAGCATAATTATAAGTGGGACAACAATTGCGCAAACTCTAATCTTTTGACATTAGAATAATTTAAAGCCAATAAATATAATTATCACAAACAAATGTACTTTATGACGTAATCTCCATTTCCTTGCACGTAATTTTAATCACCTCCTCCAAACAAAATTCTTAGACAATTTAGTAGGGTGTGTTTATTAGTTGGTCATTATGATGAGTAGTACACAGGGAAGATGTTATCTTTATTTTGGAATAAACATAAAGATAAAGATTTTAATATTGATGAGAAATTAATTCAGTAACTAATGATTCATTTTTACAAACAATCATCAATAATTAATTACCAAATTAATTAAAACTACCTATTCGTTGGCAAATCTCTGGAATTCTTTTATTTTTTCTTCTATTTATTTTAATTTTAATATATTTTTAAATATTGCTAGGAAATATTTTCGAATGATTTTAAAATAAAATACTATACTTTTTACATTTTGTGTGAATACACGATTTAAGATATACTATGTTATACATTTGTTTTGATAAAAGCGATTTGGTGCATACCAAAATGGATATTTATACAATTCAAAGATTTGATCGACGTAAACCAACTCTTAACCAACACAATCATGCATAAATTAAAAAGCCTATAAAGGTTCAAGAATTAATAAACATACTTGGAAATTTTGAAATCTCTTCAGGCACTTTTTACACCTTTTCTTTGCGTCAGGTTTCGTGGCTTTTTTTTGCACGAGAGGGTTTTTTATCAGATATAAAAGTCAGTATATTTTTACAATCTCTTTAGACGACCACAGCCCACTCAAATTATGGTCTATTTGTTATATACTTGTATTATGGCTCTTGTACCTCCTTCGTCGATTGAGTACTGATATATGAATATAAATTGGTAGTGTTAATACCTTCACATAAACCACATACAAGGAAGAAAGGAGGATTATAATTCTACAAACAAATCGTTTTCTCTCTGATCACACCTGCATTTTAAGGCTAATCCTACAACTAGCCTCGGTACTAATTAATAACTTACTTTTATAGTACTGAAAGTGCTACGAAGAATGTTTAAATATGTGTACTTATGTATCAATAGAAAATGATAATTCCATAAATAGTAAATAGTTAGATATAGCCATCGATGGACTGTGAGAAAAAAGATTAATTTACAAACAACTTTCCTAACCTAAAATCAATTAAATTATAGACACATTGTTATCCGACACATAAAGTCTATAAAAATGCTTTGGATGATAATGCTTTGTGGTTTGTTCAAGGTCGACTTTCTGTAATTAACGTACCAATCTTTTTGTGGTAAACTCTTGTCAATCACAAATCATCTTTGAATAAAAAGACAAAATTATTCTATTCTATTTCTCTAAGACTCTTCTATTTCTATAATTATTCTCTTTCAAGTGCTATTTTAGATTTTGATTTTCAAAACGCTTCACTACAAACTTCAGATTCCTTGATGGTATATATGTGCGTGTAATGTGTATGTGTGTGTTACATATATAGTACATTAAATGTTACTCTTCGTGTCAATCACTCAATTCATTAGATTTGATATCGGTATAAAAAGATTGATGTCGTTTTATATGAAAACTTGCATTAAATGAAACCACATATATGACGTCACTATTCTAACTACAACGAGAAGAACAAATGGCTAGTGAAATATAACTTGTTCAAATGTAGTGAGTGTCTTACGCACGCATTTCCGTTTTCCGGTAGTTCAAAAGACACGAAGCGGTTTCTTAATTGATCTCTTAGCCGTTTCCTCTTCCTTATTTTGTTCCCATTACATTTGAATTGTTTTTTGAATTTTTTGAATTATTTTTAGTTTTACTCTCCTGGGAGTTCTCTAACTTAAGTTTATTTATACACACTTTCTAGTGTAATCTTTCCAAAAAGCTTAAGAATTAAATTTAAAATTAAAATTTAAAGAGCTTAAGTATGAATACAGAGACTATTTTGCGAAATAAGAGATTTTAAATGAAACTACAGCTTGATAAAGATTTTCCAAAGATGATAAACATGCTTATAGACCTAGACCAATTGATATTTTTTGTAAACGTATTCTATATTACTAAAATTGATATATACACAATAAAAAGTGATGCGTCAAAAACTTAACATGAATAATATCACAGTCATAATCCAATTCGAGTCCACTTAGAAATGTAAATAGTGCATTGATAAACTTCATATTACACTTGATTTCAATTTTCTAATCCTTTTTTATTCACATATACAATGTTATCCTAATTTCTCTACACTTATTATTTTTCAGTCAATTTTTAGTACTCATCAGTAACATAAAGTTAATAAAGCAGATATACTTTATATATTTCAGCGTACATCATTGTTAGCAATCTGTCAAAAATAAAAATTAAACACATTAGCTATTCCAATTCGATCATACTATTCTATCATGGTATTTTTGATATATCCCTTTAAATAGCTTATTTTATGAACCTTTATTATTAAGGTAAATCGGTTCAATTCTGAGATGTTGAACACTATGTGTGGTAATACAACAGTTCTATAATAAAAAATACAAACGAGATTGCTTGTAACTTATATATATTGTTCATATATTAATAGAATCACTCTCAATGTGAAAAACATGTCATGCTCTTTAAGTTTTTATCACATGTCAATCTGGAGTAATTGCCCCGCACAATACAGAAAAATTCTCGTCATATTATGGAGGCAACTTTACTTTTATATTTGAATACTTGCAAAAATGCAAAAATATTTCATTTTCGTCTGTAGAATTTTCGAATCCATCTTGGAATAATTTTGAATTTAGAAGGTCAGAATAATGGCTCTATAAATTATAAATCTGACAGACTAGATTTATACTTTTAGACCCCGATATATTTGTACAATCATTTAAAGGTTTTTCGTTTCTACGTGTTCTAGAAGTTCTAAAAACTCTAATATGAAAAGTGAAATTTTGGGGTTAAATCAACGAGCTAGAAAATCTGGTTAGTAAAATTGTATACAAATCAAACTTAACATGAAAATAGCATATTAAAGTATTTTGAGTAGTATGTTTTGGTTCGACAAGAATAAATTGGAACATATTTAATTTGAAAAGGGTAGAAAAATGTTAATAAACAAAAAAAGCAAAACAAAAACATGTTATATTGGATACATATACTCAACAATCATCTAACACACGTATTGTTTTTTAATTGTAGTCTAAATTGAATTTTAATAATTTTGTTGGCGGCAAAACATTTTGGCACTAATCATTGAATCAATGACTTTCAGTATACCAATTTGGCAGCCTTGGTGATGATTGAAGAATTACGGTTATAATATTTTTAACAATTATAGAGAACAATTATATCAAATAATATTCCCAAACGAGCAAGAAATTTGTACGTGAGTCAATTATATCTATACCAAGATGTATATCAATTTATATCTTTCAATTATTTTTTGAAAAAAGGTATGGAGTGAAAGAAAGAATGATGAAAAGAGGCTTTCAGCCTTTACTCCAAGTGGTACCCGCTTCTCCGGCTAGTGTGTATGTTAGTCTTTTAAAAAACCTGAAGGTACCTTTGAAAAATGCAAATAGCCAATGATCGAGCTATTTGGGGAAATACTATGTCTTCTTCCAGTGACAGTTAAAAGTAAAGGTCGATGATGGGTGTTGATATCAAAAAGAATAATATTCTTTTTAGTGATCAAAAATACGTTTACGCTTTCGCTAGTACTAATTATTGACTTGGTCAATTGAAATAATGGTTATCATTTATTTAATATGCTATTATGTAACATTACACTGTTCCCGGCGGTCTTATTAAAAATCAATATTATTTCTGGCACTCAAAAAACGGTGAACTTTTTGTCCGCAAGGAGACGCAAACTTTACGGCGATGACACGTCTTATTGCAATAATCTGGATCAGGTCCCATATGTAAACAAAACACATAAAAAGAAAAAGGTGCCAATGATAAATGGTTTGAGCTAGCCACAATATCTTTCATTGGATTGTTTTAAAATCTGTGGTTGTGCTATTTCAATTATTGACAAACAAAAGTGGTTCTCAACTTGTTATTCTTTTATTAAAAATAATGGAAGCACGCGCATGTGAAAAAGAATATTTTTGTGGTTGAAGATTTTAGATTTAGATTACACACCAAAATGATTTTTTCTCAAAACCACGACTGATAGTGAATTGAATCATTCTGTGAAATTTTATGAGATATGTCGATGTAATTGTTAGCTTGCGGACAATAGCATACTTTGTTATTGATTCATGTCATATTGGCTGCATACATAAACAAACTCGTAATAAATATTTTTATCACATTTTTCGTTCCACTGTCTCTTTTTTTCTAACATAGCAAGTATTTATACAAGGATTTGTTTAGAGGTTTCCTAAAATTGTAACTGTTCAATGAAAAATTGCTTTTATGATAAATCCATGCTTTATAAAAGATTTAAAATGGTATAAAAATGTTTTAAGATATACTTATTTATAAAAAGTAACCATGGCGATAGTAGTATTGCTAATCCTTTTTTCGATTGTTTTAATTAATGTTAAAAACCTCAGGATTATTAAACTCATTTCGGCTATCTTATGCAACAAATCTTTAATTTCTAAATTAAGCTTTTTGAACTCGAGTTCTACAAACCAAAACTTCTAAACGGTCGCTCCTATCTAATCAACTTTAATTAAATAATACCTGAATGAAGTCGAAAAGGGAAAAAGTCAATAAAAATGACACGATAACAAAATGACAAATGACTATAAACTGCTGTTAGATGCCATTCTTAACAATTTACCATCTGTCCTTAATTGTTTCAAGTCGTTAACACTAATTACAAAAAGATATGTGGAGACAGTAGCCAGTGTTTAAATGTTAATTGATCATAAATCTTCCAATTTGTCAAAAATATGGTAAGATTCCCATTAATGCTAATCACTCTTGTAATTATCTTTAATAGACTTAATGTGAATTATACAAAAGACAATGCATTTATTAATTTAATTTACTGAGAAGTTCTTGACGTTATTTAACTGTTTTGTAACTCAGGATAATGAACTTTGTACGCACCTTCTAATTCTATTTTTGCATTATGACGTTCATGCATTATACTTTATGATTAGAAATACAAACATAAAATAAGGACAATAATCTCTAATAATACTTAATCATTTAACAACCAAAACAAACTACGATTAAATATATAAATATGTAGCTACAAGTAATAACGAAAAAGGTGGCACAACTCATTATTTGCAGAGAATTCACAGGCAGGTTATCTCATCCCCAAGAACAGTGTCAGGAGGATGGAGCCATAGAGTTTTTTTCATTAAAAAAACTTTATGGCTTCACAAATTTTCTCTATTATTGTAGTTTCAATTTACACATTTCTTCAAAACACTTTTGACAATCTTTCTTCATTTTACAATTCAATACTTTGATCGGAGCCAACTTAATGTCATCTCAATGCCTAAATGTATAAATAGTTGATGATTAGGACGAACCAACAATGCCGTAAAATGTTGCTCAGATCCTCCCAGGGCAAGCATTGGATGCTTCAT
This sequence comes from Dendronotus venustus, assembly GCA_031834005.1. Classification (NCBI taxonomy): domain Eukaryota; kingdom Metazoa; phylum Mollusca; class Gastropoda; order Nudibranchia; family Dendronotidae; genus Dendronotus; species Dendronotus venustus. The sequence goes on from JAUEKX010169775.1 coordinate 13,765, forward strand.
ATTTATTTCGTAGTTAGAATTATTAAATCTTTGATTTCAGCTTTGATGTTTTTCTATTCATGCTGTCACAAGGTAATTTTATAAGCAAGATATGCTCTTGTTAGAATGTCTGTTATTGGAATCTACGTTCCTGAAAGGTACCTCACGGTGATTTGATACTTCGTGAGTCTAATGAGGAGACGTTGCATTTTTAGCGTGGTCTTTAGAAAATATTGCAACTATATGGTCACTATTTAGAATATCTGTGTCTTATACTATAATAGAACTAAATTTCGCCGATGGGTAAAACATTTTTAATTTTCGTGGGATTTTAATTTCGCAGATAACTTAAGATTAAAATTTGAATTTGATAATTAGTAAAAAATATTCAATAGACGCAAGAAAAAAAAAGAAACTTAATAAATACTTACTTTTTTTATAAGCATTACTTCAATAGAAAAAACATAAATGTACCAAACCTCTAAACCTATTTCTATCAAACCAAAATGGTTCTTTTCTGGGTTCTGATAAACTCTGCTGTTGGAAATGACTCATCTAATTTTGTTTCCGAGACCAATAATACGTCAGTCTAATAGGGTTCATAAGAGATGTAATTTTTTTCCTAATAAAATACATCTATCCAATCAATGTTATATAGTGTAATATAGCATCAGATGCTAATCTTGGGAAAGCCACCTATGGTTTTTACTTTATTCTATGCTCACAGATTTAATGGAAGAAAGTCCAAGAGAGGCAAGGTCAAATTCATTGATAGTTCCAAGAAAGATGTTCGTCTGATAGGATACTTTGATATCTGAAATTGCTACCAAACTTAAGCGTTTACAATTTAATTAAATTTTTAGATCGTGATTTATTATTATTATCTTAGGGTTTCCAAAAAGCCTCATTTCAGTTTTTTCAGGCAATATTTAATGTAATTTTGTTTGCGTTTAGCCACTTAAGTAAAAGATTTAACCTTGGTTTATTCTTGTTTTGTAAACGTTCAAATTTAATAGTACAGTGTCATCAGCAAAGATGTAAGGATCACTATAGATGAGTGAGTTTGGAATATCATGATATAAATTAGGAGAAGCAAAGGCCCAATTACATAACCTCGGGAGACCCATATTTCATTTCTTTTGTGCCAGTGGTTTGTCCTGGAACGAAAAGAAACTGTTCACGTCTTGTAATGTATGTTCAAAACTAATTATTTGCTTTGCTTCGAATGCCATAATGATAGAGTTTTGTTAGCAGAATTAACTGTTCCAAAAGCTTTCTGAATGTCAATGAAGTTACCGCAAGTGAATTTCCCCTTGCGTTTCAAATTTGTTCAGTAAGGAATATCAAGCTTTGAGCAGTAGAATAGTTGTTGATTACTCTTTTATGAACAAGGTTTTCAAATATCTTGTCAATATTTGTAAATGCAGTGGTTTTTACTAGATTCTCGTGATGAGCCTTTGTTCTTGAATATTGGGTTAATTTTGATTATCTTCAATATTTTAGGGAATTGGCCTTTTTTAAGAGAAATATTGAACATTGCAAGAATTCTAGAAATTTCTACCAAAACTGCATCCATCTTTGACGCTTTGAGGTACGGTACAATCTTCAATTAACGGACACGGACAATTAGCGGACACTCGAACTTGAAAAAGTGAACAATATTTTTTTGCACGAAAAGGCAATTCAGCCTATTTTACTCTCCAGCTAGCGGCCAAAGACAAAAAATAACAAAAAAGCATTTTTTATATATTTGTTATTTCAAACATTTAGCAGTTTGATTCATCAGCTCATTGTAAACCAAATTATTTTATCCAGTCATTTCACCAGTTTTTCTTCCCCATAAAAACAGTATATAACTGGGATTTTCAGCCCATAGCCATCCCCACGGTTACTCCTTTGCCAATCAATTCGACTTCAATGGCAGTATTGGGAGTACGTCAAGAACATTAAACAATATTTTGAAATATTCTAGACAAAAATGCCAAATTTTTAAATAGCGGACAAAATAATTTTTCCTTAATGGTATCCGCTAATTAGAGGTTATACTGTATATTATTAGTTTCATTTGCTTTTTTTGGATTGAACTGTTTGACGACCGTGTAAACTTCTTCATTGCCCACCGGGAAGAAAAACGAATTTTGCGTGCTATTTATAAAGAATCTCGTGTTTTCTGGGGTATTCCTTCCATCATATTTTTAGTTATTGAAATAGAATAGTTATTTAAGATCTCAGCAATTTATTATGGTTCTGAGCGATATATTATTAAACTTTTGAGTATATTTACGTCTATCCCTTTTTGAGATTCCTAATGCCTTGATGAGATACCCTCTACATTATATATACTTATGTCTTGATTTTTTGCTTTTTCTTGGATGTTATATTTTCTGTGTGTGTCTCTCTTCTTGAGGACTTTGAACCTTCCATACAAATTTTGATCCCTCTGGTTCTTTTTTTAAATTCTTGACTGCAGCTTTATCAACCCAGGATTTAATCAATCGTCGCATGTGAAGTCCTTAAGTGACTATAGAAGTACTGATTCATTATCTTATTCGTTTGTTTGCAAATATGACTTTAATCGGTCGAATTATACCACTTTTAAACTCCAAAGCTGTGTAATATGTCTGATCTCCACTTTTACTTTTAAGTCACCGATGAGGATGTTGAGAAAATCAGAATCAGTTTTACTTTATTTTCAACCACACCATGAATTATGATGTTTCATCTTTTTCTGTTGTTCTTCCACGAGAAGGTCAGCTCTCGGAACCTTGATAACTTCTCTGAATTGATTTTGTGGTGAAATGTTTTCTAAAATAAGTAGAGTAACGTGGGGCAAGATGAAACACTTAAGGACTCTTCCGGGAATTATGTGCAAAATATTTTAGTTATTGAAAAAATATTTACATTATCTTAAACTATCACATTTTACCATAATAAACATAAGATTGATAAATCCTCATAGAATCAGTAGATAAAAACATAAGTAAAGTTGGAGTGTCTCGTCTTGCCCCAGCAGTGGCACACCCACTGTGTTACACCCACTGTGTTTCACCCGCTTTAGCTTCATGCCGAAACCTGTGCTTTTCCGACAATGTCTTGACATTGTTGTAAAATGTGGTAACACTTTCCCTGCTCAACCCACAGACTCTATTCAGAGAAACACCCTGTGGTTTTCGCAATGACAGCCCAGGGCCACCCTTTCAAGAAGTTGTAGACATAGTCCTTTCCAGCAAGTTTTGTAGCCTTATTGAATGGGTGTTTCACATTATCTTTATCAGAATATTGAAAGACGAGTCTCCGTAGGTCAATCATGGTCAAATCGTAAAGTGACTTTTCCACCAAGTTGATGAAATCAGCCACTGCTGACACACATTCAAAAGACAAAATATGTGAATTTGACCCCAAAACAGAGACATTAGAAAATTTTCCTTTCAGTCTCCAGCGCAGAGCGTACTTTGGAAGACCGAAACGTTCAGCAGTTTTCCGGATCGACATTTCCTTCGTCTGGACAGCATTAATAGCTTGCAACATAGACTTTTCGTTCCAACTAGACAGGAAAGTTTTGCTCGTATAATTTCTGACCATGATGCCAAGTGCTTACGAAAATATTCTAAACAAAAGAGATAACAACAGAATAATTTCATATTACAGCATAACACAAAGCAGTAGCAACAAGGCCAAAAACAGCAACAACAACAACAACAACAATAACTTCACCTACATCACACTCAGCTTCAAGCCGACATTGTTTGCTCTCTTTTACTGTCCTCTTTCGGGATTATTGACTTAGTAAAGCCAGATGAGAAAAGAGGGAGTAAAAACAAATAAATATCACATTTTCACCGCTATTCACATTAACTAATGAACAAAGTGAGTGAATTAAATGCATTTAAGTCTATTTTGACTTATCCTCCGCGCAACTTGAAGATGAATATTCCGCAAGCAAAGATGGTTCATTTGAATTTTTAGGTAATTTTTTGTTATTTTATTTATGCCATTTCCTTTTGAAGCATGATGTTTATATCACTATTTTTGATTACGTCTTTGATTTTTCTTTTTGCTTACATTAATATTGGAAAATACGGTTTATCGTGAACGTCAAGTCAGCAACGCACGTCTCTGAAAAGTTTGCTTTCCTTAAAGAAATGCTATAAATTCGTCTATCTTAAGAATTTATAACAATTCTCTTATTCCAGTTTCTTATTATAATATATATAATAACTTCGTTGATTGTATACTGGCATACTTCACAAAAGCTTCCGGAGTTTTAGGAACAGGTTACTTTAATGGAACTAAATTTTACGGAAACAAAATTTTGTAGGTATAGTTTCCACGAAAATTAATTCCCTGAATTGAAGAATTTCATTCATCCGCAAAATTTAATTCCCCCAAAATGTTTACTAATTTTTAGTCGACCTTTTTAATTTTAATTTTAAAATTAATTTCCAAGGGATTAAAGCATCAACGAGTGAAACGTATCCTTACTAATCAGTCAAGTCGATTACATGTTTTTTCCATAATTCTGTCTTGCATGCCTGGTCATTAAATGGCGAATAAAACACATCAAGCGGGATAAGATACGGCATTCATAAACAGGAAAGATATTTTGGACTACAAACATCACTCAACATTTTCCATATGTGTTTTAGTATTTCTTTTCGGAAAATTAAACTAATTTTCTAGAAAAAAAAAACAAGTTTTTACTTTTTAATATTTTGTGTATGATTTGCTTGGTTAAAATATGCTTCTGCATATTTTTTTCTTCTCTCTAGAAAAAATGAGGTGAAGTAGTTGTTAATCAAAGATTATCTTAAGATAAGTTGATTTTATTTTACGAATCTAATGAATCTGAGTGTCTCCAATGCTATAAGGTAAAAGTGTTGTCTATTTTACCGTTTTTAGAAAAATGCAACTTATAACAATACTGGTTTTATCAATTTGGTGTTCTATTATTATTTCATGTTATTCTTCTCAAGAGTCAGAAGAAAAAAATGGTAAGTTTCTTTCTCTAAATAAATAATTCAACGAATAATTATACTCGCATCAGTGCACACGTTATGCGAAAAAAGATTGAAACTGGATACCGTCTGTCTGACAGAAAATCAAATTCGCTAACGAGAGAACAAAAATTTCATCGACATGCTATCAAGAACTAAATTTTATAAAACAACCATATTGGGAAAAGTCTTTGATGGACTACAGTAGTTAAGTTAAGTCTAGGGGCGGATTTAGTCACTTTTAAAGGCGAATAAACTGCTTTTGTGTCCCACACGCCCTAATAACTAAACGACACGTGCACACGCTGGTAAGATGAAATACCAACAATTGTCCACAGGATATTTTATCGGTACCTATTTATTAACAACGAAAGAACAAAAAATTGGTTTCAACAACAAGCGTCCACTTTCAACAAGAACAAGACGCCTTGAAGGTGGCTTGAAGACAGATAAAAAAGTTTGCAAAAAGGAAAAACAAAATATAAAAAATCTATAGAAATAGGTATTATTTCCAATACGATCAAACGATACGATACGTATCAAATCGATACGAGCGATAGATATTTCTGTATTTGATTAAAAGATGCAGTGAATGAATATTTCAGTGTATATTTTGATATTCAATCTTCATAAAATTCTGTTATTTCTGATACTTGATATTTGTGAATTCTTCTTTTTAATTTGAGTTCGGCTTTTAATAAATTATATCAAGAGGTTTCCAAGGTATCAGAGGTGCCAACGATATTGGGTTGATGAGAGCCAGTGAAACGAAAGATTGCAATTCGGAGATGAAATCGGTGAGAAATCAGAAAAAAAGAAACAATATATCATATACCTTACAGAAAAAAAAACTTCCAAAATTATAGTCAGACTTAACTATATAATTATAGACGCTATATAATTTAAAATAATAAAGGAAAACTTGACGCTATTTAGTCAGACCTAATTTTAGTCATTTAGCGAAAAGTTAGTCACTTAAGTCTGACTAAGATTTGCCCGGTAATAAGGTATCATACTCTAGGTGGATTAATTTTCATGCTTGATGTAAAAGAACATAAGATAATTTACCTAGTACAGAATATTAAGCATAGATTTTCATTAATATTTTATACTGGATTCATTTAGTGACATTCATTTTGGTTAATAATGACGATTTTTCATATTTTTGTAAAAATAGGGTAATAGTTTTCTTGTTTTAGTGTTGCAGAAGCCCACCCATTGTTTATAAATAAAGGACTAACCAATCACAATCAAAAAATGGCATTATTAGTATATTATGAAATACATAGAATTAATCTTAAAATACGTAAAATGTTAAAAATTTGTAAAATTATTAGCCAACGTAATTAATAAAATTAGACATTTGTCGACGATCAGCTAAAACTGGTTGGCACGTGTTTCAAATATTGTATTTTTAAACAATTTATTTGGACCAGGATTTAATTATGTCCGTGTGATGCAAGCCTTATATTAACTAGCCTCTTTAACAAAAAATGAACAGCCTAGTGCAACGTCGCCTTGTGCGCGGGTAGCCGCTTTCATCTAAAACCCTGTAATAAAAAACATCTGTAATACGCGCCAAAGAGTCTACATTTTCAATCTAGGGGAGTAAAGAAGAAAAACCACAGTATAGCCTAGGCTTTTATTGCGTAGTTGATATCTTCAGCTTGCATATTATATACTCTCTTTTGCTTAAACTAGCCACAAATATGACCTAAACTTGAAATACTCATTAATTAGATATTTAGTACGCATCACGTGGCGTATATGACAGTCTAAATCCGCTCCTGACTATTTTTTTGATAGCCTGTCCTAAGTTACTAGATATATTTTTAATATAAAATTTCTCATATATTTACAATATATTAACACATATTTTTTCCTAAGCATATGGTTGCATTATTTTAAAAGCCACTGTTTTGACAATTTCATATGTTTATAAAAAATTAAAATTGGATAAGAATATCGATCTAAAAAAATTTTCCCATCAATTTTTAATTTTAATTGTTTTTATTCCTTATGATTTATGTTCGTATTCTATAAAAGTAAAGACAGATGTTTATATTATTAGGCACAATTCTTTAATAATTTTTGTTTAAATTGTTTGTTAAATTTACTTTTCCAATAACAGAACCATCCACCTATAGTAGTTTGGTGGACGACGTTTTCTTTGATGATTCCACAAGTGATAACAGCTTTCCCACTGTTGATCGATATATAGTGATACCTGATAATGACGCTAGAGGGGAAGAAAGCAAAGAAGAAGAAATTAAATTAATAGGTTTTCATAATAAAAATGAAAATGAACATGATAGAGACAACGCAGCAATTAATCATGGGTATCCTACAGTTAATATTTGGCATCAACGCTTGTTTAATAATCAACAAACACACATCCTATCACTGAACATTCACAAACAAAATGATCAGCTTCAAAAGAATTCCCAAAACTATGTCAAATTAAAAAAAATACTGTTGGCACTCAAAATTCCTAGCAATAAATTAGGAGAAAGAAATTCGAGGCAGGGGATAAAACAAAATTCTAATGGTAAATCGTGGAATTTGATGCTCAAACTTATCATAGATCGTAAATCACACAAAAATAAAAATGTTAATGAATCTACTTTAGAAAAGAACGTATCTAGATCTAGTGATACGCACTTGGTAGATGAAGATTTTAATAGAGAGAAGAAGATAGATAACGATATTACAACCATTATTATCAAAGATAATGATGATGACAATAACGACATCAGTAGTAGCAGTGGCAGTGGAGAATCCTCAGCAGAATCTGGAAGTGGTTCTAAAAAGGAAATTGATGATCCTGAGATAATGAGCTATACTGTAAATGCTATCACACATCCATCATAAACAAAGAATGAGACAGTCTGACGAAGATATCAGATAAATACTTATGAAGTAAGTTTACAATTCTTGGAAATCCTATGCTAAATTAACTCTTGGAAATTCTCATTTATTTATTCAGATTAAAAAAACAAACGTGTAATAAGGAGTAAAAGGGGGTGTTAAAACAACAATTTGTTTTGACGAAAACGTCTTGTATAGTATTTCTTTTTACTACTTATTTAAGAGGAGGAAACAACAAAATCGGGCTGGTTGATTCAATCCTATACAAAGTTGTTGTGAACAAGTGCTTCTTTTTTATCAAACCACAAACACATTAATTTTCAAGAAAAAAAAGAAATATAATTTAATTTGTGGGAATTCTGTAACGTTTACTCATCGTAAATATGCATTATAACTTTTAGATGTTGTTAGTCTGAAATTCGTTGGCAGAAAATGTGGCCCAAGTCAGCAGAGTACAGACAAGGAAAACTAACGGACTAATTTTGGACCCGTTTGAATCTTTTTTTTTAATTGTAGAAACTAATCTTGAAAATTTCTTCCTGTCAAAGTTTTTTCACTTTTAATTAGTTCTTTATCAATGTTTTCCTTGGTTATATACGAGAGTACTCATTTTCACGAATTTTAGTGATAGAAACTCCCAAAAATTATTGTAATTGTCCATTGGCAAAAATAAGTACATGCAAAAAATGCAAAATTAAAATTTGGAGCTACTACTTCAGTCTAGATATTTTTTATCTTTAATTATATCTTGCATGAAATGTTTCACAAAGGTTCCTTAAAAAGAAATATATTATTAATTACACCTGAATAACCTGAATTCAAGGCAATATTTAACCTTTGGTACGAAATGATATCCCTAAGCAATGTAATATGAATGAAAGCAATAAGTTATATTACGATAATTTATGATCTCTATATAATTGTTAGAATCAAATTTTTATTCATTGATTATGTATTTGTCACGTAGCTATATGATGTAGCTACAATTTAGACATTAACGATTGAGAATATTAACAGATAATATTTTATATGTACAGGGGCGTAGGCAGGATTTTGTGGTCAGGGGGGCTCAAAAATTACAGCTAACTCAACCAATTATTAAAACGGACTTACAATTATTTAACGAGACAACATTGGCGATTATTAGCGGTAAAAACGCTACCATTGCTATTCTATGTTTCGGCCAATCAAAAACACGATCGGTTCGAGCTTTGAAAACTATTTTGGTAAAATAACCGTTATTCTAGCGATATCTTATATAACTCAATCAAATACAAGAGAATTTCTCACGAAAAAATCTACTCATTATTTTTGATAATTTGTATCCCATAGATTGACTTTAAAAAACATAAATAAATTGTATAAATGCAAAACACCTTTTCGAAGGTATTTGTTCAATAGTGTTCAAATACATATAGATTATATTGTTATGCACATATTATGTTATCCTATGCTTTAGTAAAAAAATAATAACAAATTCCATAACATATACCTACGTTTACGTTTAAGAAAAAACAGTTTTTTTGATACTCAGAGTTTCATGCCGTCCTTTTTGGCGACAATATTCAGTCAAATGAAACGGTTAAATAAACTACAATACAAAGTCATCTGGGCAGCGGCTGGGCTGGGAGTTATGGCCCTATGTTTTGGGCAAACATGGTACTGGAAAGAGGAACTCCAACGGTTTAATTCTCCTCGAATTCTGTACCCAAAATCATTTTACCGTGATGGGATCGATGTTTCAACTCC
>JAUEKX010169776.1:0-11138 GCA_031834005.1 Dendronotus venustus
ACAGTCATAAGCCTTAGACAAGTCCATTAAGACAGCACCCACAATATTGTTTTGATCAAGGTTTTTCTGCCAGTGATAAAGGAGTCTCAAGAGAGAGTGCTGAGTACTGTGACCCTTTCGGAAACCACATAGAAGGTTTGAAAATTTAGTCTTTATTGATTGCAATAAAGAATATATAGTTATATATATAAATTTCAAAACTTTTACAACATTTACACTGACTTTATTATGGATATATTTCATAATTTTCACAAATATTTAATTTTCACCAGGATTGTAAATGCAAAGATGTTTATTTATCTATTTCATGTGAAATAGTGATGGATCCTTTTTGTAGATATTTTAAGTAAGTACAAAATTATTATGGCTCTTTAATAAAATCAATCAGTGTCTGTGACATGTGTGTGTGATCTGCACTTACATATGTCCAAATTTATTACAATAACAAAATAAAACAGCTGCAGTATTTTTAAATTTCAAATTTATGAAGTCTAGTTATTGAGATGTTTACTCCAAAAGGTTTCTATTCTGACAGGTGTATTACTATTATTTGATTACTGATTCTGTTGGTCACAAAATTAAATAGTAGCTAGAAATATTTCTTATTAAACAAATCTATTTATAATATGAAAAGGTATAACATAAGACTGTTTTTTAAGGATTTTAATATTTTTCTTATTCCTATTTCTTAGGACAAAGTATTTGAGTATAAGATAAAACTAAAAAAAATTCTTAGCCCTCAGCTAAAGGGAAATTTATAAACTAATGTTACATATATATATTTATCAGAAAATTTTTTTTTTACAAAGAGGTTGATATCCATAATAATATCTGATACTTAAGACATTTTTTTTAAACCCGGCTCAAACCTGAAGAAGTTTGATCCCTAATTGAAAGTATTAACTATTAATGGAATTCACCTGTGTCAAACTTGTTATTTCTAATATTGAAACCCCCTATAATATCAGTTCATAAACTCTGTGAAATAAAATGCCAAACTCTGAATGGGTTTTGAGAGGAAATATTTTGCATAGGTGGATCCCTGTAAGGTTCCAAGATCTTAAATCAATATTTTTTAAATAATCTGGTGCTAGGCTAGCTAGGGTCTAGTTGGCCCATTTATGATGTCATCAAAACATTAAAACTGTAGTAATGTAAATGAAAAATGTGGTAATAACTCACAATAGCGAAGTGCTCTCTTTTAGAAAGGAAACATGATGTAGTAATTCAATAAAACACTGCAATGATTAATAAGTCCCCAATATTATGGATATTTTTTGTATAAAAAAAAATTTAGCATGTGTGAATCCCTTTAAAATAACGGCATATCTACATATCCATGAAAACATTCAATTATTATTATTATTATTATTATTATTATTATTATTATTATTATTTATTTATTTGGTAAAGAAGGTCATTACAAGTCGGCAGTGTTTAACACTGAAGTGCAGTTGCCTAAATGTATGGACAAAATTAGACTAGGTGAGCAATAATGCGCTTAGAGAAAGTTGCTGACACAAGCCATAAAGATAAATGTTGGGCTACAGGGAGCACAATGATACGAATGTAGGGCATAACCTGTGGTAAGTTGTAATACTGTGAAAAAATTTAAAACGACTGCGTATAATTAATAAATTAAGCTAAACATATATTAAGATATCGTGTATAAAACTAATATGATATAAAAATATTAAAACTATCAGCTTAAAATTTATGCCCTAAACCACGTAAACAAATTTAGAGAATCAAGTGACAATTTTACCCATATGTGACTAAGGAATGAGTGGTACAACTACCAAAATAATTTTAACTTTTAATCTGGCCAAGCACTTTTTTCAGGTAGCACACTCATTACCAAGCTGTGTTTTTTAATTTTCAAAAATAAAACAACGTGTTTTAATTTCATACTAACTTGTATATATAATGTTTCGATTATACGGTAGTCATCATCAGAATATTCTACACAATTTAGAATCAAGTCGATATATACAAATAATTTATACTTTAATTGCACTAGGGAACTAAAGATTAATGATCGTCATGGTCTTGAATCTCTTTCAGAACTGACTGACAAACTGTCAAACTGAACATTTAACTTTGAACTTCTACCCCTCCTGACTTGCCGTAGTTTGTCATTGCATCCCTGGGTTAATTTGTATAACATCAGTGTCAGACCTGCTATACATATTGAATGTTGACAAATTAAACTTGACCATTATGGATAGTAGTAGAAGTATTAATATTAGTATACTATTAATATTTATTCATGAGTGATTTTATATGTTCAAACATGAATAGTTTATATAATTTACAAATATCAGGTTCAGTAGCATGTAACTATCTTAAGATAGATTGGTCACCTTTAAAGAGATCCTGTAAGTCTATAAGAGTCTGTTGGATGCATTGGATTAGGGAAGAACAGTTTGATATGCCATGTTAATATTAATCATGAAGACTTATTCTTTAATTGGCATCAATGTATAATCCTTTTTGGAGATAAATAATAAAACTCCACAAGTACTTACCTTTGCCAATAGGCTTTTTTAATTTTTCACTTTTTAATTTTTTCAATGGTAAATAGAGTATGTACTTTAGAATGTTTACTTAAAACAAAAAATTGCCTTACAAAGAGTATATTATTGTGTATTAAGATGAGCTAAATAGACTAAAATAAGAATATAAAATTATCCAAATATCAGATCATACGAATTTGCAGTAAATGTAACGTTTGTAAAGTTTCTAATGTTGAGATCAAACTATGTTATATTTCTTTACACTAGAACCTTGCATGTTTGCAAAATCGTTGTCAAATTATTAAAAAATGAGTAACAAAAATTTGATCAGTTGAAAAATGTTGGAAATGCTCGATGCTTTGCAGTATTGAGAAATATAGAGGGGAGCCTTTAACTTGGCCGCTATGGCTAAGTTTATTGTAAATATTATATTTCGTATTTAGGACTGTATTCAGTCAAAAATATTGGATAATCAGAAATTAACCACATAAACCTTATTGGTAAAAAGTTATTGCAAAAAAGTCAACTTTGGTTTTGAGACTGATACCTTTACCAACTAAAATATTGGAGCAACTTACAAACCAACTATTTTTATCATGGACAAGAAAGTCAACAATGCTCATCTTACTCTTCTGATACTTATTCGTGAAATTGAGTTTAGATCAATAAATGCATTTTTTTGCATTATCTGTGGCCAGGTTTTTGCAAGCATCAAATGCTTAGTGAAATTTATAGGGAATTGTATAAATCATATTAGTCAAGGCTCTAATGATGGTAAAAAAAAAATGTAATCGGCACGTTATTACTTGATAATTTAAGGATTTAAGATTAATTTTCTTTCGTTAATAAAGATGATGATCTTGCCATTCCTTTTTCTCTGGTTATCGTCCTTCCGAAAGGCGCTGCTAATTAAATGGTTAGGGAAAGTTGGTTGCATTTGCTAATTACTTCAAGGGACTTTCGCAGTGATGGCAACGTTTATTTTCGTTAAAAATTTTGCTTTTCCACTAAAAAACTTTGATAGAATCTGACCTACTTATACTCTCATTATTTTTGCAAAACTACTACTACTTTTCTTTTCATGACAATGATGTACAACTCCTAATTTGTATATGTTTGAATATATTATGATATTACAAGTTTTCTTATTTCTTATAAGTATTAAGTTTGCACGAAAACCTTCTTCAGAAGTTGTCCCTTTAATTGACATTCAATAAGTACTTTACAAAGACCAATTAACATACAAATGTTAATTGCTTTGAATTTGTTTAAAAACTTAAATGATAACGCTTGTTTACTAATTATTTGAGAGAAGTCTCACACATAAACGGGAGTGATTAGAACAGCCAGCATTCATTATTATTTTTATAGGTTGAAAAAACATGGTATTTGGATCACGTTAATGCTCGATGTTCATTCAAGGGTTTGCGTATAATTTAAATGACATGTTGTAGGCTATGAAATGGTAAGTAAATATAATTGTCAAAAAAAAACAACAAAGGGACAAGGATTCCAACTGCATCTTTGTGCAGCAAAATTGAATAGTTTACATATTTTTTGCATCAGATTAGATTTTTTAGTTTATTTTTACAATGTATACTGATTTTATTTTTTATGTTTATGAGTCTGTCGAAACTGTTTTAGCAGATATTTTATTAGAAAAACCTTTAGAAGAAAGTCAGGAAGTTAGGGATTCACACAAAACCTTCTAAATTGCTCTCTGTCAGGAAATCTTTGCGATCTTAGATGATAATAACACATATGTTTCGTTTCCTTTTATACATAAACAAAATGAAAACTGGCATTGCATTATTTTCCCATGTCAGTTATTTTAGTAAAATCTCAGCAAAACCAAAGAAAACCAAATAAGTTTATTATTTGTTATTATTATTGTTAGTTTAAATATGTTCTTTTTATTGGACAAAGTAAATTCCTTACTTTACAAGTTGTATGTTTTTGCAATCAATCTTGAAAAATAATGAATTAAGCAATGAATTGTACTTACAATTTTAATAGCACATACTTGTTTATTTTTTAAATAAAATAGCGAAATAAATATTAATATTCCAGATAAAACTCAAACAAGATAAATTGTTCTTTCTACTACTCATGTTGGAAAACACACCATTGATTATTGTATTTTGTTGTGGTCCTGGATGACTATCGGTACATAAGAGCTACAGTTGATGTCAATAGAAAGCTATGTGTTGTTTTAAGACCCTATTGTTGTGAATTACAAGTTTAAATGCCATACATTATGTGAAAGTAGATACGTATAGTTGCGAACAAGTTCTTTTTATGTTTTTAGGACAATAATAAAGTAATTCTATAACTTTAATTTTGTTTTTGTATAAATTGTTATACGAGATTTTGATGTAACATTATTTTACAAACATTTCGAAAGAAATCCTATGGTGGTATACATTGTTGTGTTTTAATTCTGACATCCATGTATTAATTCTAGAGATTACATCCTCTTTGATTATTACAAAATTGGATTTGACTTTGACTTAAATTTTGCTTTGCGATGATGCTTTATTTTTTTGGATTAATGAAATAATTATAATATGACTGTCCAGTTATCGGGTATTATTATGGAGGATGTATTGTATATACCAGACTGTCATCGCCAGGAAGATATCATTGTATTCATCACTGACTTTGATTTCCAGCTTTCAACGAATGTTTATGGGCCCTCATATCAGCTCTTCTCTCCAGGTGACCCCAAGGTAATTAAAAAGTAATCACATGTAATCGATGTAGTATTATGTTGTATGTTTTGAACAGGAAACTTATAGTAATGTTTGTCGAGTTTGTTTTTATGGTTTACTTTCCAAGTAAGAAATATTACGTCATTATACGTATATGTGCATGTGAAATCAGGATTGTTTATTTATTTTTAACATTTAATTTGTTTCCATTTTTCTTTTACTGTTTAAGCTTTCGCTCTTGCTGTAATCTTCTTGTAATCTACTCAATAAAATAATTCTAAATTGTCTGTGTTTGACGATTTCTTGTATTAAAAGCATCATACAGGAAGGGATTGTATGAAGAGCAACAAAATTAAACAATTATCGGTGACAAAGTTACAAGAATTGTAAAAGTTATTTTGATATCAATAGGAATGTGGAAAGAAATTGTTGATTTTACATATGTTTGTTTTTGTAAATGATTAAAGCTAAGAAATTAAGTAGGGAACCATAAGAAGAAAAACCACATTGTCTCCTTTTTTCTTTTACATCAACAGCAATATCAATGACAAACTTTTCCTCTTGTTTTGCACCAGGCAAAACCAAATTGTAATCACTGTACAGAAACATTTTATATAGTTTTGATAGATAATAAAAACAGTTTTCTCACATACCAAAACCTTCTTATTATTTTGGCTGTGTTCAACAGGTCTCATCTCTCACAGACTATCGGCTAAGCAAATAGAGCAACTGTGACTTTACAAACTTGGCGAAAAAGGTCGTTACATTTTTTTATCACGGATTAATAGTTGATGATCACAAAATCAAACTTCGCCTAAATTACATTTGACTCAACCAACGGTTTTTGATCTCTAAAAGTTTGGTAATTTTGTGACTATCACAGATAGTAACATGGGATGGATGTGATTGATGGGAATTGTTTTGTGCGTTCTACTTGGGTGGTTGATGAGATAAAGGTTATTTTTAAGTTGCTTTATTCGTTTTATTGAGCAATGCAAACTAGCCTTTTCTTGATCATTTTTACTGCTTTGTATTAATAATAAGTGTAATTCACAGTTTTGCTGCTTTGTATTAATAAAAAATATGTAGCTTATATTTATGTAGTTTCTTGCCTCTATATTATAGTATTTTCTATTATCTTCATTATTTAAAGGTCTTAGATCTTTGATCAAATTTTCATTAAGTATTATATATGAACCAAAATTGCATAAAAGGATACATGGATAAGACAACATGTTGTTATATTGTGTGAATATAGTAGATCTCCTACTCTCCAAGAATTGCAGATTTAGTTTAAGAATAAAAATTTAATAATATTATGAGCCAACTCAACTCTTTGTTGAGTCTTCTCTGTCATGGTTTAGCAAAACGTATTCGGTCTGTAGCTCTAATTATTACTGTATGAAAATTTGAGATTTGTATTGTGATACATGTTTATATTCATGTTTATTTTCAGCATGTCCGCTCGTCATCTCACCACAATCAACAATATGACAGTTCACCTCCATCCTCGCCACAAGTGATGCTACGTCAACGTGCATGGAGTGGTCCAGTTACATTCACGTTGCAAAAGAAGGAGGATGGTTACGGATTCAGCCTCCGTTACTTCGTTGTGTATCCACCAATATCGCAGAAACATAGCTGTGACGAGTCAGCAGAAAAGGTACTTTCCTAGTATTTCAATAGGACAGAAATCCTTGTTGTATCTGATTACAATAACAATCACACACGTCTCCTACTTCAGGCTAAACTTTGAATATTTTATCATCAAGTTTTAGGTGCTAAAATTAAACGAAAATAACGCGAGACATTGATTAACGCGAATTATTTAAAATGAAAGAAATCGCTTTTAGTGACTGAGAATCATGATAATCAATTATAACAAAAGTCAACCATAAGTACTTGTTTCTTACGATCTAGAACTGTCATACCCAAAAATCTTTTTTTCTCGTGTCTCTAAAATGAATATTCAACACTGTTCAACATATTTTCACATAATGTAGTTTCCGTTGTTATTTTTTGCATCCTGCATTTTCTCCTGCTCTTAAAGAAATACTTTTTTTAATTAGAGAAATCTGAACAATAAGAAATTTCTCTGACGACAGTTTGGAGTAGTTGAAAGATTGAACAGACACTCGCACAATAAAACAAACTCTATGCCAAGTCGTCAAATAAGTGACAAAATAAATTCTTATAGATCTTTGATAGTCTTTTTTCAAAATTGCTAATTAGCATTTATGAAATTGTGGTCCCGTCCTGATGTTATTTAGATCAATACTATTCGAATAGTATTAAATAGTGTTAGCTGTCAGACATTTAGTGTATGCTAAACTACGGGAGTATTGTTGCACTAAACCTAATTAATTGTCCTTGCCATGGTAAATGCCATACTTAATTTTCACGAGGTCAGTTCTTTTCATGATCTGTTAATTATTTTTATTATTTTTTAAATGTATGTGGTACACAACAATGCATAAATTATATTCACTTGTTAAAGCAAACTATTTTTAGAATTTATATTAAAAAAGCAATATATTTTTAGAGTATATTATAAGTTCAAATTCTTCAAATAGTTATATCGTTTCAATTGTCAATAGTTATTGCTATTGTAAAATTTTATTCACGGTTCAATTAAAATCAACAATAATTGTAACCTTTGGAAGCGTCACGAACAGCTATCACTTGTTTTTAATGATACATTCACTTGCTATTTGATTGATTTTATTGAATATTTATTGATTTAGCAATTAAAGCTTACCTCATTATAATAATCACATCAATCGTATAAAGTGAGCTAAATTCCATTATTTCTTAACAATTGTATTGATTGATTTATAACTCGGACACGATTTCCTGTTTGATATCCGGACATTTATGTTACCTAACTATAAAGACATTTATTCCACCACGTTGTTTATCTTACCGGTTCAGGCTAGTTTCTCAAATCGTCTTGACTACTTGTTTGCAGTGTTTGTGATCTTCCGTCCGTTGACTTTTTAAAATCTGTTATTTGATACTTACTATCCTTTGGTAGGTTTTGCATGGTCTTCTGAATGATTGCAATATATACGTACCATAAATCTCATCCTATTCATTTTTTGCTAATGGAAGATAGACCTAAAAGATCTGTTTAATCGATAATCTCGCCATGAGATGTTTAACACAGTTTATAATATTC
The DNA here is from genome assembly GCA_031834005.1 of Dendronotus venustus. Taxonomy (NCBI): domain Eukaryota; kingdom Metazoa; phylum Mollusca; class Gastropoda; order Nudibranchia; family Dendronotidae; genus Dendronotus; species Dendronotus venustus. Next base: position 8,406 of record JAUEKX010169776.1, read on the forward strand.
TAGTATATATATGTGCCATGAAGTGAGAGTTTCCATAACAGATCTGGAGGTCTAATAGCCCACGTCTTAGTTGTGCTACAAATATGTCTCATCGAAATAATATTATTTGTACCTTCTTTCTTTATAATTCATTGTTGACTTCCATAATCTTTTGTTTAAGGGATTTAACCGTGACAGTTACTGGCTGGCAAATGGTTTAAATGACAGTAATGATGACGACGATGCATTTGTACCATATTCACCTGCACCTCTCGACACATTCTTTGTCAAAAGTGTTGCATCTGGGGGTTCGGCTGATGATGCTGGTCTCAAGAGTGGTACGTAATAGAGTGGTAAAGTCGAAATAGTTAGGAAAGTATTTGGGCTTTAAGAGTATCTTTTAACGATGAACATCTACAAAGGCGACTAACATTTAGTTTAATATTTTTTACTTAATTAAGTCATTTAATATTTTACCAAATAATACTTGCACAATAGAGGAAAGTTTGATAAATAGACATCAAACTTATAACAACAAACTTTAGTTTAATCCAAAATAAACTTAACTTTAAAAATCTCACACTTTATGTCATTTTAACCATCAGAAACTCATCAAAATTCTTCGATTGTTCTATTTGTGATTTTTTCCCGTGATATTCTTATTATTGTTTCTATATTTCTCTTAAAGGTGATCGAATCGTATCCATAAATGGCGATTTGATCGGTGGAAAGAGGTACAAGGATGTCGTGGAACTAGTACAGTATTGGTAAGATTTTTCTATCTCTTTAAGTACGTCTTCTCAATGTGTGTTAGAAATGGTCAGATCAGTTTTTAACTATCTGATTATTAGTTGTTGCTGGATCTATCTGGATCTATTATTATAATAAACTTAAGTATCGAGATGTTTGTTGGTAATGTGGTTTATTTTATTTTATACTCACAAGGCTTGCTTATTGGGAGTCGTGTTTAGTTGTTGATGGTCAGTTTATTTCCTTAAAATGTGTATTTAGTTGATTCTGGGTAGTTAGTTCGAACCAAATAGTTATTTTGTATGCTTCTCAAACTTAATTAAACCGAATTGTAAAAAAAATAGTAGTTCCCGACATGAAAAGTGTAAAGAGTATATTTTTACTTCTCTATGATAATATAAGGTTTATGATTTTATTCATAATTTAAGGATGATGAATCCTTGCAACAGCGTTTCTATTTCAGTATCATACGATAAATTCCCCGATGGTTAACTTTAAACATTCGCCCTATATCGCTTGAGAGACTTAAATCTTCGTTTGTTTTTATTATCAGATATTCAGGGACTTAAATACACAAACTCAAGGGCGATTTTCTTTTCTTTTCATGGTTCGTCTGCTTCAAAACTATAATAATATATATACGATCTTTTTTTTTGTTACTTTTTAGTTATGACCTGAATTCTTTTTTATATATATATTACAATCACGGTTATTTCTCACGTATATATACGCTCTTGACGTTAACTGTGTACACCATATAATGTGTTTCCCCAAGTTAATGGCTCAACTTTCTACAGTGATTTTTATGGAATAATTTTTTATTAAAATTTAGCATGTAATGGCATCTAGAATTAAGCTGTAATCACTTTATATCGGTTTTTCTAGAGATTTTCTTCACATTTAACAGAATCTGTTTATTGAATAGGTTCTGTTGTTGTTGTTTTTTTTGTTCTTTCTGTTATTTGTATTTAGTTACCATTATAACTTCGTATCACTGAAGTGACTTTTTAGGAATAAATTTTAATTTTTGAAGTTTTCAGAATTACGGTAAAGGTCGTAAAGGTTAATAGAATACAAGATCTCCCGTGAAGATTGGTCTTTATCATTAATTTCCAAGGGGATGTTAATTATATGATAATATTTGCGTTAATTAGAGGATCTACGACACCTTGACCTTTACTAATGAAACGTACTTTTTAAATAAACGTCTGTATGAAACTAGAGACATTTGTTAAAGTTTATTAACATTGATTGCTTCTTCCATATTTTTAGTATCATCCTTGATGATGATATTATAACCTTGTTATTTCTACAATTAAAAAAAGCTAGAATTTGCACTGGCTATTTGTAGACAGAAATCTTTCTATTTTTTTTCTTTTATCCAATTAATACAAGTGGCGCTACTATTTTGTTAACTGTTCAAGCTCTGTATTAAGAAGAAGGCTTAGACGTGATTTTGTTGCTATAGGTGATACTACAAATACTGCTCTTTCATCGCCCTTTTTTTCTTTCGGTATTTAATTGGATTTTGAACTTCATCGAGTTCGTAATTTGCAATTCGTATACTAAGTTATTGCGTTACATACACTAGTAGTATCAAAACATTGTTGCACAGTAAATTTCTTTAAACCTCTCCAATAAGTTTATTTCTCCAGTTTACATCTACTCTAGTTCTTAGAAAACTTTTAAATATTTGCCATATGCATGTTTCTCTACATGTTACAAAGTTGTTTTACTGGAATGAGTTGATTTCTAATAATAAATAGATGTATATTCAATTACATACAGATAGAATGCATTACATTAATTCCTCACATTGAAAACTTGCAATTATATTATTCTTCTTATTGGATGGCTTAAGCGCAGATGTTAAATTTTTTGTTTGGAACAGTGAATTAGAATGACATCATGGCTGGCACATCTCTCTCTCTCTCTCTCTCTCTCTCTCTCTCTCTCTCTCTCTCTCTCTCTCTCTTTTTTGATTGTTTTTGTGTTATTTCAGTT
>JAUEKX010169887.1:0-11133 GCA_031834005.1 Dendronotus venustus
CCCCCCCCCCCCCCCCCCCCCCCCCCCCCCCCCCCCCCCCCCCCCCCCCCCCCCCCCCCCCCCGTTTTCCGGGAATCGTAAAAAGTAACAGAAATCTCGTATTATAAGTGATTTTGTCGCAATTTTTGGAATGTATTTTCAAACGATATATTACTTTAAGAGTTTATTGAATAAATTTATTATCAGACGCAAAGAAAGGAAACGACACTTGTTGGAATAAATTGAATAGAGAAGCGAAAGGATTTGGTACGTGTGATCCCACTGCCAATGTTTCGTGTGATGCTTCGTAAGTATGAAATTCTAATACCAAATAAAAAATAAAACATTTAAGTTGTTCATTTCCGAAAATAAATCCAGTCAAGTACATATTTTTTTAGTCCCAAAAATTTTTACCAGCAAAACTAAATTAAACGTGAAATGCTTCATAAAGTAACTATAAATTAACTTAAAAATTTATTAAATAGATATACACTTTAAAAACTGTTAATAAGTAAGAAGATTATTTTTCCCTGTCTGCATCACATTAGAACAACGCTGTTCCAATGTTATTTCAACTTTTTGACGTCGTATCAACGTTCATACAACGTCTTGTGTTGGTTGAGGAAAAAATTTTTATTAATGAAAACATTCTTGTGTGATGAAAATTTAGATAAACTGTAAAATTATTTTTATTCTCTCTTTCTTTAAATATTCAGCAATGTGTTTTGTGGACAGATTCAATGTAGCTCAACTGACGATAAACCTTACTACGTTGATTACGGAACAGCATACACCAAGATCAATGTGAATGGAGTACAGTGCAGGTGAAAAGAATGAACTAATAGGTCTTCCTTCTGGTAAAATAATTACAGACGGATTTCGTGTGACGTATTTGTTGTCGTTTCCAGTCGGGAACGCGATCTTGGAGGCAATATTAGTCAATCGTAACTATTCTTTTTGTCTTCGAGGCCGAAGGCCAAACACTTCGTTAACGTTTTTTAATTTTCAACTCAACCAAATATATTTGATGTACTTCTTTCTTGGACCGACCTCTCTCGTTATTTGTCTCTGATTCTTTTCATTTTTAATTACCTGACATGTTTGAACAAAATTTTCATCTCGTTTAATACGTATTTGTTGTCTGTTTGCAGTGCTGCTTCAATTGCGAAGAGTGAACAACTTGGTCTTGGAATGGTTGCTGATGGTTCAAAATGCGGTGATCGAAAGGTATAGATAACATTCTCAATCACTTCTATCATCCATTCTATCTTCAAAATACAAAATACACAAGTTGTTGTTAATTATTATCTGTTTCGAATTTTCTGCTGTACCTTTTTTTAATTGTTTTTAATTTCCAATGGTTCCAATAGTTGCCTAATATGAACGCACTAAGTGTAATAAAAAAGAGTGTCAGTAGTGGATCCTGAGTGCGTCAAACTTCTATGGAGAAAATAAAAAATTGTTATCCTTGAAAAAACAAACAACAACAATTAAGATAATCAATTTCTATCTCTCACTCATATCTTTACATTTTATTAATACGTCATTGGCAATTATTCTCTCTTTTCCAATTGCTTTAGTTTTGTTTGAAGCAAAAATGTAAGACAGCAAAAGATCATGGCTTCACATCATGTCTTGCCGTTAATGGGAAATTATGTAATGGAAAAGGGGTAATTATGATCCACTTTTTTCTTAAGTTTTTTAGAATATCCCGATTGCCACAATTTAATCTAATTTTATCCCGATTTTATCTCAAGTTTTTCCCAATCTCATTTTAAATTTACCTATATGTGTATGGAATCTCGAATGTCGAATAAAATCGTTCAATGCTTTCATTATCCGATTACATTGTAATAATGTTTATTACCAAGTTCTTCCTACCATTTAATTATATCATTAAGTAATTTTGTCGGTCTTGCATTATCACTCAAGTTTAACTGGCTTTTCAATATAGATTTGTCGCGATGATGGGATTTGCGAATGTTATGGTCTGCTCAATCCTGCAACTGGCTGTGCTCATGGTATGTCAATGTTAAAAAGGATTTAATAAAAAATACCCACAACCTTCGTGACTAAACAATAATAACATCTAAGAATAGAGACTTGAAGAGGTTAAGAACTAAGGCTAGCTGGTTCCTCCTTTTAGGGATGTTTCCATAAAATATTATCTCATCCTTCGTTGGCGACGAAAGCAAAATTTTATTTTGGCAAATTTTATTTTACTTTTTTTCATCGTGGCAAAAAATTTGGGAAATTGGGAAATTCGATTCTTGCGAAATTATATTGGAAACGTCTAATTGCAGTAAATATTATTGCTGTTCTCATTATCATAGTTGACGCATCATCTTTGCATTTTTTTATTTCTTTCAGCATATGTTGCAATTAATGGTGGGTTCAGTATGTGGAGCAAGTGGAGTGTGTGCACCAAAGGATGTGGTAGTGGCGGCACTCAAACACGCCATCGTCAATGCAACCAACCGACACCGAAACACGGCGGAAAATATTGCGTTGGTGCCAAGCTAGAAACACTGAACTGTAACACTGATGATTGTCCAGGTGTGTTAGGCCACAGATGATTTTATAGGTTAAGCAAACAAACTCGTAAAAACTATGACTGTTTTACTAATGTGCTTTATAGTTGTTCCTTAAAGATTTAACGAACACAGTTTAAATTTCTTTTTTTGGTTTTTGAGTTTGAATTTCTTTTGGTAATCGCGATATCATAAATACGTTAAACTCGAGCCGAGGCTTTTGGTGTAATACGATAGTTTCCGTTTATTAATAATTTTAGCGTATCCTTTATGTCATCTTAGACCTTTCTAATCTTATACGTTCACATTTTATCGAATTACATTATCATGGTGTTCACTCTGTCAGGAATGTCAGGAAATGTCAGGAATTTAAAAAATAGGGGAAATTGTCAGGAGAAAATGAGATTTTCCTGAAATGTCATGAAAAGTCAGGAATTTTTAAGATTTCTAGAAAAATTTGAAATGCTTTATTGCCTAATCAATATTATATCTTTCATTACTAATTTGTCTCTAATAGCTTCTAATCAATATCTTGAACCTGCACACTAGGATGCTCATCAAATAGTTTTTTAGAATTAAGACAGTTCCTTCACCAACTGTTAGCTAGTTCTGAATGAAAGTTTGAAATTTGTACATTTCCAGCCTTAAAATCCTAAGAATCCGGATCCTAAGAGTTCGGAAAATGACCTCAATTGGTAGTAACAAGTAGGAAAAATGTCAGGAAATTCAGTTAAAAATTGTCAGGAAAATGTCAGGAATGTCAGGACAATTAGGGTCAAATATTGAGTGGACATCCTGATTATACTCTTTCTAAGTTGAAATCTTCAAATAACAACTTATCCAGTCCCACTTATCCAGTCCCACTTATTCAGGGTGACACTGTATCACGGGTGACACTGTATCACGGGTATACTTTATTCTATATTTTTGTTTAGTTGCTCGTTCCTGCAAATCCATCAAGTTTATTCTACACGAGGAAAACAAACCTGTTTATGATGGCATCTACAAGATCAAACCTGATCCTGAAAAACCATCTTTTCCTGCGTACTGCGACATGACGTCAGACGGTGGAGGATGGACTCTCCTCGTCTCCTCACACATGAATGACTGGACGGAGGACAACCTGCAGTTACGTAATAAAAATAAACCTTCCCTCGCAGAGGGTTATTCGATTCTGAAGTTTGGTGACGCAATCAAAACGAGCTATATGATTTCCGAACCGAACTTCCAATATAAACTTGAAGCACATACTCGAGGTAATATTTATGAAATACGTGGGTGGGACTGTTCTCTACGCTAATTAGTTTCTGTTGCATTTTTTGCAAATTATAGACGAATTTGCAAAAGTTAAATAAGCCCGAAAAATGTCACTTTTCGTTGTAAAAAATTACATGATATATCTTTTGTGAAGAAAATTTTAGCATTCGTGACAATTTGAACAAACTGTAAATAAAAAGAAAGTCAATTATATAAAAATGATATTTATATTCTCAGGTTTATGGGGAGGAATATGGAAAGCACCGAACCAATATTTGATCAATTCGGAGAATAGATACCAGACGGACGTTATTCTCTTGAAGAAATTCAGCAACTGGGAATACCAGAGCAATGGTATCCAAGAACGCTTGCCGTACCGTCACAAGCAACGGTTAACAATGAGCAGCAGCGACGATAAAGGTTATGGTAGCATAACTGGTACGTACAAAAAAACGTCATACTTGGGGTGGGTAGGACTTAGGCCACATGTCGGAGACTACAGGACTCTGCTGACAAAATCTGTTAGTTCTTCCAATGTTTGTTTGACTTGTGTGTTTTCCTAGTTTTGTGTATTCTATTATTGTTTAATATATTTTTCTCTCTGTTGCAAAAATTTCTTTTTCCGAATTAGAGAGAGAGAGAGAGAGAAAAAAAAAACCGAAAAAATTATCTTATTATTCTTTGTTCATTAAGATAACCAACATGCTGTAGTTCCCTCGTATTGGATTAAAGGAACACTAAAAATGGAACAGCCTGAGCATATCTGGTAATTCATTATTTTTTATTTCATTGTTTTCAATTGTAATAATAACAAGGTATGCCTCTAATACTAGAGTTTAACTGAGTTCATGAAATTTTTTTTACGAAAAGTTTACGAAAATTTTAGAATAAAAATATTACGACTCAAATACTTATTACAAATAGTTTCTGGAAGTTTCGTTTTGAATGTGTTAAAACTCTCAAGAGGTGTCAAAAAAAGGCTCGAACATTCCGTAAGAACGCATGAGCATTTGTATAGAAAAACATTTTCTTTCCAAATCGTGACCAAAGTGCGTCATGATTTCCAAATGAAATTTTCTAAAATGCTACATCCCAATACGCGATCTCAGAACAACGCTATTACGATGTCGTTTGATCGTTTTAATGTCCTATCATCGTTCAATAAAGAAACTGCTGGAACATGTTCACCTTCCCAATGAGCTTTAATAATTGTAGCTCAAATAAAAATGTAACTCTTTTTTGTAAAATACCACCATCGAATTAAGGTGGTGTAAAGTTTAAAATTAATCTCCAGTGTAAATGTGCATGTAGCTGTGGACGAGTGGTTAAAGCGCTGGACTCGTAACGTGCTAGTCAGGAGTTCGAGTCCACAGTTCGAGTCCACCTCCAGACAAAGTATTGAGGATAACCTATTGCTGCTATTTGCCTCAGGTTTCCGTTGTAGCTGAAGGTAAGATATCGTCGATATCAGTCTGATTAGTTCTTAAGAGACAATCCTGGTAAACATTTGTAAATAATAATAATATCACTAATCGTAATCATAAAATGATCTTCTGCAGGTATTGGATGCGCGAAGGTGATTATGCTTACCCTTCAACATGCCTTGAAATCATGTATCGTGGATTCAACGAGAAGGAACCATTCCCTAGTGGCTACTATAAGCTTAAAATTAACAAAGAGATCGTGCAAACTTACTGCGACATGGATAGACACGGAGGAGGCTGGACACTAGTCACCAAGGCCTCTACTAGGAGTGGATGGAATAAGGATAGTTCTATTTTGCGAAATGAAAATGATGCTTCAAAAAATGATTATTCCATTTTCAAACACGTGGACAGTTTGAAGCACAAGGATATAGCAGAGGTATGTATTAAAACGCATGCATGTTTATTTTCCGACCATCCTGCGATGTCGTTTAACGTCCATACAACGTCATACAACGTCCATACAACGTCATTCTGCTTCTTCGTACTCTGGCTGTTGTAATATCTTAAAATAGCTTTGATTACTTTAGGATAAAGTGTGGGACCTTCAATTATTGCCTTGTCGAGGCTTTCCTGTGAACTCAATTATTATATATTCTATTCTACTCCTGGTGATCGGACAAAAGTCCCAAAACTCCTGGTTTTAATAATGAAATTGTAGTCCACCTGAGATCTATCTTCCAACATGATGTGATAATATTGGAATTGCTAATACTGTCCATAACAATTCTACATGTTTTATCTTTCGTCTCCTTCTCTTTACTACAGGATTCTTTTCAATTCTTACTTGAAGCTGACGGTAACGATAGTAACGGTGGTATATTTTCGTTGCCGGTTGATTTCACATTGCTGAGCTGCCCGATGAAAGACAGGAAACCTACCTTGTTGAAGAAGTTTGGTTCGTGGGATGAATCGACCGAAAACTGGTCAAAATACCCTATACATTCTGCTGCGAAAGGCGGTATTTTCTTGACAGCTAGCTCAGATGTAAGTTATAAACTCGCCAATTTTTTTAAAGTTTGAACTCAAAACATCTCTGAGCGAGTCTAAGATCCCATTCAAAGAAACGAGTAGATTAATTGGTAGCTTATAACTCAAACAACACCCAAATCTGAAGTATAATCTACTGTCATTTAAGGGCATTGATGTATTTGGGGAAATAAATTTATTCCAACTCGAGAACATGTAATAATGAAAAATTGCAATGCAAATGGATCATAATAATGTTTTATGTTGTTCTGAAAAATACTCATTTATTATCCAATATTTTCCAGGGGAAATCTGTTTGCCATTTAAAATACCATTTAAACTGTTTTATTTTTTGTAAGGATTCAACGGACGTACTAGGGACAATAATTTCATCTGGTTCTGGAAAGTACTCATCATCACTGGCCACACCTTCCGTAGTTAAATTGTGGGTGCGCGAAGGGGGAAAGTAAGTGTCTTGTTATGTCGGGTTGAGTAAGGAGATGATTCAAGTCTTCACTTAGTAGTAGAGAATGAATTATAAATGGAAATATTATAAGTACGCTTATTCAAATGTTATTACAATATTATAAATATTCGCTGCTTCACTCAGAATCTATGTGTCTAAGAATCAATCTCCAGAAAATGTTGCAGTGGGAATTATCTTTTTAGATAATTAGATAATTAACAATTACTATTATTTCCATTGTTTAAGAGTCGCCCGGTGTAACTTTTTCTGCCTAGTGGAGATTGTCTTAAGACCCATATGTCATTATGGTGTTCGTTTTAGCTAATGTAATTTATCTGTGAACAAAAATAGTCGGCAAAAATGTGACCAAACTTGGTAAATAATTATTACTCAATAATTATTAAACCAGCAGTTAATCGTTAGAATGATATTGTATGGATGTTGTATGTACGTCGGGTTTACCAACTTTTATAAATCAATCATATTTTTTGCTCTCTTTTAAGCCGGCGATCGTGTAACGACATCAAAGTTCATGGCCTCCACAGAGGGAAAACTGACTACAAAGACGGTTTTTTCATGCTTCAAAATTCTACCAGTGTCTACTGCGATATGGAGACCACTCCCAATGAAGGGTGGACACTTTTGGTGAGTTCAGTCTCTAATGGATGGAAAGGAAACCAGGTAAATTAATTAGTTATATCAAGTTCATTACAACAATTGTGTATCTTTCATTATTGCTTACATCTTCTCATGTTTATTTCTCTGTATTTATATTTTATGCTCAGTTATTTTTCCGGCATAATTTTTATCTTCAATACGCACTTCTAAACAAGAGTATATGTAATGATATACCACACATTTAGAGCTCAAAATATTGTTACATTTACAACATAAGATCTTTGCATTTCTCGAAAACCCAATGCATTCCATCTTTAATTTGTGTAGTAACAAAAGCCTACTTCACATCTATACTTCAACACAAGTCGTTGATTGAATATGAAGAGAAATAAAATTTCCTTTTGAAGGTAGTAAGCATGTTTGGTTTCGTTTGACGCACCGTTTGAAAATGGGAATTTTGTGTGAAACACATAAAACAGTATTTCCAAAAATAACATAATATATAATAGTAAAAAGCAGTTGATATTAAACGTATTACGGGTAAAATTTGCTTGTTCATGACATGATAAATCTCAAACTTATTGATCATGACTGAACAGATAAGCGAAAATATTTTTAAAGTAATACGAGTATATGGATATGTCTTTTATCGGGTATATTTTGGTGTCAATTAAACAGATAAGGTCTTGAATCAAAGGGGATAGCTTTTTACTACACCAGTGGTTTGACGGTATTCTCCACGGCCTACCAACTTTTTCCTCTTCATCTCAGTATTGATTTATGATATCGTATTAATCTTTTTAGGTTCTACAGAGGAATATCAATCGGCCGTCCTTATACAAAGATTACTCTATCCTTGGCCGTGCTGATAGCATCAAAGAGTTATCTAAAAACCTTTCGTTCAAATATATGTTAGATGCGAAGAAAAGGAGGCACTGGGGTGGAGTTTGGTCGGCACCAATCGCATATTCGTAAGATTACTTTATTATCATCATCAGTTTGTTTACAGTACTAAAACGTAGAAATTCAATATGAAATGATCATAGAATAATGATAGGTGTTATATAGGCATTTTTTTTTCAGTTTGACAAGACAGGTTAGTTTACACCAAAAAATGTTCTTCTCTGATAAGCTTTTCAATGATCGCTGTGTGACAAACCACGTGAAATATTATTTTGAATACACAATTTACACATCATTTATTCTATACAAAGTAGCAGAGTAGAGTATCGTCATCGTTCAGAGTTATCCAACATTTCTTCAGTGATTTGTTATTGTTTCTTTGAAAATTTTAATTTACATTTACTCGAATATCTATTCATTTTTCAATATGACCATTACATATTTTTCCAGATTCACTCAGACAAGCAATGACCTGGAGGATGTCAGTTTGCTCGAGAAATTCAGCGATTGGGAATACGAGAAAGACTGGTGGAGCCGACCTCGTAAGCGGTTCCCGTATCTCGGACGTCCGGAAAAAGGCAAAGCACTCCTTACTACCGCCTATCATGATGACTATACGGAATGGGGAACGATCATTGCCGATAATTCAGATGGGAAAGTACCAGCAAAGTGGATGACGGGAGAGATGGAAAGTCCAGGCGTTATTTGGTACTGGATCAACGAGAATGATTGCGATCGTGACTATAGAAAAAGTTTGTTCTTATTTAAGTTACTGATTGTATAAGTTACTGATTGTATTTTGTTTCTTTCAGCTCTAATATTTTATTCCCAACTTTTTCTCACGTAAACCATATTTTAACAAGAAACTTAAGTTAAGGTCCACAATGTTTTCTTTGCTACCTTACTTTGTAATTTTCTATTGTAGTTGATGGTGGTTTCAGTTCATGGTCATTGTGGACTAGATGTTCAGTATTTTGTGGTAACGGTACACAAACACGTCACCGGTCATGCACCAACCCAACACCGAGGTGTGGTGGTGATAAATGTGACGATAACATGGAAAGAATCGAAATCCGTTCATGTACTGGCCTATGTGAAGGTACAAACTTAGTTCAATCATAATGATGTTATGCTCATATTACTAATAGATGTAGATGTCTAACTCAGAGCAGAAACAAAATAGTGTCAATACTTGCTAGCATCGATTAGAATGAATGAGAAGAAAAATATTTGTCTCACTTTTTTGGTTTGAATTTAGGCTCCGTGCTTTTATGCCATCGAGTCAAAGTGTCACAACAGATTTTCACGTTGGATATACCTACGTCACATTGTATTTTATTCAGTATAAGACGTTAATGCGACGTTGTATGGACGTTCGTACGACGTCAAAACGGTGTCATATTAAGTTTCTTTTAACGTCTCAATTTCTGCTGGACAGCAGAACAGAAGCACTGATCATTGGATCTCTATCCACTTCCAACTCTCAAAAAAAAATTCTTTTTCCAGCTTCTCAGTTAGTTACACTTGACGAGTCGTTCTGTTTGGAGCCTGAAACAGGGGGTTGTAACCTTGCAGATAACACGCGTATTGTGTATCGGCCGATGATCTCCAAATGTAAAGGTGAAGAATCGAAATTCATCTTTGATCGTGATACAGGAAAACTTGTGCACAAGTGCAGTAATAAACCAGCTTGCTTGGAAGACGGTAAAACGAGACATAGAACGCAATTTGTAATTAGTAGTAACTGCCCAGAACCAACCAACAAGAAGTATTTGGCAAGAACCTACTGTAAGTTTGTTTTTCAAAATAAAAGTTTGTATTTGCGACGACGAATCAACGTGAATTGTCATAATTTTAAAGATTGGTTTAAGGGATAACTGAAAATATTGTTTATTTGAGGTATCCAAAGACTTTAATAAGTTTTTATTTGCGATTCGGGAATTAATTTTAAACACCTCTTATGGATCATCATAATAATGTAGGTTTGATATATTTGTTAACTATTTTTAAAGAAAAGAAATAAAGTAGAAAAGAAGAAAAATATAAATTTTTGTGTTCTTAGATCTTGAGAACCTACAAAATTATGTTGTAATAGTTTTCGAGACCAAAATAAAATGATGATTATTACTACAAACCATGAGTTTTGCGAGTACTAATTTTTGCGAAGTTATTGAAACTCGTCACTGAAAGTCGATCATACAAATCACAAATCAAAATTAAATTTGCTTTTTTTTCTTTCTTTTGATCAGATGACACCATTCAATTCGACAAACTCTGTCTTGATCCGTACGGTGGTAAAGCGAGGGATGGTAATGATTTGGTATTATGGAGTGGTTGCGATGACAAAGATAAAGCAATCGTTTTCCCGTCGCTTCGTAAGTTATATTATAAGTGTTAATTATTTGCCTTTTGGCAGTTATCACGCTGGCCCCTTGTATACCGGGCCTTATTACGCTAAGATGATTTTTCAATTTTTAGCAAACTTCTCATGATACTCTTGGAAAGAGGTCGAAATTCAGCTTGACATTCTGGAATTTCGGCCACAATACAATTCATCACTATGTAATATGAAAGCCGGATAAGATATCGCTTTGGAAAATAAGCAATTCCTTAATATCAAGTGATGATGTATTAACGTAAAAGTAATGTAAATAAGTTAGTGGGTGTTAAACTGTCCTGTCTTGATTGCAACGAAACCCGCAAAGAAAGTCTTAAACTTATATTTACACATGATTTCAAATTTTTAGCTAGGGGACCTGTTAAAGTCACCTTTTATGCAATATCCATCAACAGTTTTGATGAAATCAATAATAAACCCAGTTTCCCGGATTCTCCGACCAAAACCGGACATATTGATAACTTGGATTTGACTCGCAATTTGGGCGATGGACACGTTACACGTATTCAATCGTATTTCATTGCACCG
>JAUEKX010169998.1:0-11132 GCA_031834005.1 Dendronotus venustus
TCAAAAGGCACATATTTTATTAAGAATTATCCTGAGGTTGTCTTTAGCAAAACTTCCACCTTGCTTACAAATTAAAATTTCTATAAGTTTGTATTTTTCATTCCATTTAGTACATTTTTTTGTTTTTTGTTTTTTTTGTTTTTAAACTTTAATTTCATTTTTTGTATACGATTTCAATGTCTGTTGCCATTGATAATCTTGTAATTGAAAAATCCTCGAGTTTGCAAGAATAAAAGTGTTATTTTATTACGGGGGTTAGCCGTTCGATTTGCTCTTAATTACCTGTTTGATTTGCTCGTAATTACCTACCACAGATGTTTTCTAGAACGCAAAAAAACAAAAGTTTCTTTTTAAGATCCGGAATATAGTTTTGTGGTTTCTCACCAATTAAAAGTTGAAGAAATACATTTTTGGTAGTCCAGACAAATTTAAAATGAATAAAAATCATTGTCATAAAGCCATTTTCATAGAAACATGTTTCAATACAAAATCTTTACAATACAACATAAAGTTAGAATTGCCTCTAAGTGATGTCATATATGTTATAGCAAAAAGTTTACCAAAGCTTAGATGCATACCAACTTTCTTGATTCGTATGTGGCGTTTCAAATGTTGTCACAATGTTTGATATAACATACGTTACATGCTTTAAAGAAATTGTTTCACGAAAAAATCATTTTTTGATAGTATCACATTTGAGTTCTCCATACTCGAATTAGTAAGAGAATAATATTTTATTCATACTATTTGTTACATTTACAATTTTAACTAAATCTAACTCAAGACTTTGCAAATTCAAATTTTAGGAACATGCGTTACATTCCTTTAAATGCATTTTTATTTTCATAGATTTTCGTTCCCAATTTCAATTCTATGATGAAGGGTTATTCTTTTAACATCTGTTTTTGTTTTTTAAGATATAGTTTTCAGGATAGTCTCCTAGTATCTTGCTTATTTATGTTAAAGTTTTTATCGTAGGCGCATTTCACTTGAATGTTGTTTCTCAATTATCATTTTTTCAATTCATATTATCACTTAGAAACTGATAGTTTATTGCAAATGCCATAACACTTGTCGCAAAATAATGCGACTTTAGATATTTCTTTTCACAAAGTAACGTTACATTTCTTTACCTCACGTTTTCGTAGATTATCATGTTTATGTTTGCTTCCTTCTCAAACGTAGTGCTTTCTAATACGAAAGGATAGTTTTGACACATTAAAAACGTAAAAATTGAAGATAAAGATGTCTTCGAAATGCTTTCAGCTTTATACTTGCAAACGCATATTTATATTAGAAAAATTTCAAGTTTTGTTATTAGAATGTTTTAATTTCTATTTTTACATATCGATTCCTGCTTTTTAATTATCCTAGTACTAATAGTATATTATAGTATGATTTAAAAACCATAGAAATTTCGAAATTAGTTCAACTTTATCTTATGAATACATATCATAACGTATGTTACACGCAATTTTAAGTCACTTCGAATCAACGCCTGTACGGTGGAGAAATAACAATTTTATGTGGCGCAAACCTATTTATTTTCAATCCATATGGAAAATGGTAGCTTTTTAAAAGGGTTTTTAGCATTTTGAGCTGTTCGATATGTTAGCATTTTTCTATTTGTGTGGTGTCCAAATGTCGCACTTTTTTTAGAATAGCTCATATATTTTTAATCTTTCCAATACAAACATCATTAATTAATTCTTAATTCTTAATTTTTTGTAAAGACTTTTCACTTTTTGCAGTTGCAGTGCAACTGTAAGCAGTTTTTAGTTTTTGTGGTTACACTTTTCGAGGCTTTAACTCTCTCTTCTTTCATACATGTCCAATATCTCGAGGCGCGTACGGAATAGTCAAGTACCGTCTCTAGAGACAGACGAGTTATAACAGGTCAGGCTTAAATGATAGATTTAAACAGCGAGATCGGTTTCGGTTTCTTAGGGAAAACGAAAACAAAGCTTTAAAGACATTAGCAGATGAAAACTGAACATGTAGAATTAACCTTACGTCTAATGCTTCTAGCCCATTTGAGAATGTTGTGTTACGTTATGTAATTTTACTAGCTATGGCTGTGTAACTTTTAGCCATGCTATTGCTATTACACATAAGTGCCTACAATACATGCTTCCAATTTATTTTGGAAACATATTAAGAAAAACAAACACAGTTATGTATATTCTTTTAGGTACGGTTACAACTTGAACTACCCATAAATTTTTTTATTTCTCTAAATTTGTTACTGAGGTAAACCGGATGGTTTTTAGTAAGAGCATATGTTGTTCATAGGGCCACCTCCCTTATAGCACTGCACAAATCTGCATCTGTTTCATTCAATTTGGTTTCTCCTATGAAAGAATTATTGTAGAATCTACATCATGATTTGTACACGTGTTAATTTTTACGCCATATTGTTTAGCACGTGATCGGCTTATTTCCGTCACATAAATTTAGAAAAGGATAAAGAAACGCTCTCTTGTAAATTGAAAATTCATGAAGTCAAGACGTGTTAAATCCCGCAATAATCCTTGACTTTAAAATTATGATAAAGTTTAAATTATTTTGTCATAATTTGTTATGCGTTTAGCTAGCTAGTTATAACATTCCAGGACGTTTTTCATACATACATTGTATACAATTTGACGAACATACTCTATTACATAATATATATTAATAATATATTAATTAACAGGTAAAAAAATCGATTTGCAATTAATAATAAAGTAATATTTTCTTTATATGATTAGGGCATTTTCCTTTGTCTAAACGGGATTAAAATAAGTATTGTCTGTATACAGATATCGAATGTAGGGTTTTGAATATGAACTTATTCAAAACGGCGTTTCTCAGTTCAATTTGTGATTTCGCAGTCGTTATGCACACGACGTTAGAATAATATTAACAAGTAATTAATATTAATTATTTATTTCCTCGTCCACGTGATGTACACGAAAGTATATGCACTTTTTGCAATGTTATTAGCAAAAAAGATACAAATGAAATCCAAAAGATTGAACTCAGAGCCTAACTTTAACCTATCACAAATAAATAAAGCTTAATGGAATATTTATAATTTTATAATAACTAAGGCATAAATTTTTATTAAAACTGTTATTTTACGAAATCTAACTTGAACATTAGAAATTAGTATATAACTGCTATATATGTTTTTGACATATAGCAGTTATGGCATTCCATGCTGTTAAGTTTTGATGATGTTTTCATGGATCTAAAGATTGCAAACTCTTGTAGCATAATATTTTCCGAGTCAGGTGGTCGAAACGCTACGGAAAAAAGAATTTTCGCTATTCTCTAATGACGATCAAATGTCACAACAAATATTTTCAGCATCTCTTGCTTTTCAATAATATCACTTTCGATTGTGTATATTTTAAATGATGCATGTATTTCATTTAATTGTGATTAATACTTTAATTTGATAAATGGGTAAAATACTGATATACAAATAGGATTATGAGCTTTGAATTTAAAACTAGAAGGAGATTTTAGTCACAACCTTACACCTCTTATTTAAAAATGAAAATAGATACCCAATTATGAAATATTAGGTAATAGAACAAAATGGAGAGTATAGTATAAAGTAAATGTTGAAACAGTGTATAATTGATTCAAAGAAATGATTTGCATTTATGAGAAGCAATTAATGGTTAAGCTTATAGGACACTGAAAATTATTTTCTAAAGTAAATTAACTATTTGTTTGTTTTTTTTTAGTTTTTAATCTATGTTAAGAACCAACGTCATTACATCAACGTTAAAAACTTAAAGTTGAGTTAATAATTAAGCATAATTGTTATGTTTGTACTGACATAAAGTGTAATAACAACGCAATTTGTAATACTGACGCAAGTTTCGATTATCTCAGCTCTTTTATTACAAAGTACGTCAGTACAATATGAAATTATATCAATATTATGTTTCCTCAAATGTTTTCATGTGTGTTCAATTCGTGTTTTTTTGTTTTGATTACCAAAACGTAAGAGATAAAAATTAAACCTATTATTTTATTATTTTAAAAGAAAACAAACCGTTGTAACATTTGAATGTAAACATGAGTATAAAAAGAGCTTAATGAGCTTCAATTTGTCAGTTGGTGATTTCGGTGGTTTCGTGACAACACCTAAAACAACATATTCATACAGCAAGAAACATGAAATATTCAGTATCCATCATCTTGGTGCTTGTGGCTTGCTCTGTAAGAGCCCATAATCCATTGAACCAAAAAGACCAAAATCAGGCTTGCTGTAACAAGTTTACAAACAAATGGAAGAATGTTGAAGTAAAGTATGACATTGCTAAAGGTGTTAACACTAAAAAAGACTTATACCATTCTGAGAAATATACAATGATCGCTACTACTGAAACTGACACTATTGACTACACAATCGATCCAGAAAAGAGAAAATACTTTCAATCTGTGTCTTGGGTGGATGAAACAGGTGGAAAAGTGAATTTCAAGTACGAGAATGCACCTCATGTGATTGGAGGTATTATTGTCTCTACACTTTTTAATAGACCAATTAATGATAGAAGAAATTATTTTACGAGTCGAAGCGTCAACTATGACGGAAAATACCATTGTGTTGGTAAAAGATTCCATGAAACAGTCTGTCAAACAAATATTTACTTGATGGAGTACACAGTCCCATACGAAGCAACTTTCACAAGTCCTGACGAAACATGTCAATGCAAATCAAAAGGCACATATTTTATTAAGAATTATCCTGAGGTTGTCTTTAGCAAAACTTCCACCTTGCTTACAAAATAAAAGTTGTATAAATTTGTATTTTCCAATGGATTTTATATTTTGTATTTTTTTTTTTTTTTTTTTTAATTTTTAACATCATTTTTGTATACGGTTTCAATGTCTGTTGGTATTGATCTTCTTTTAATTGAATAATCCTCGAGTTTTCAAGAATAAAAGTTATTAATAAATCATAAAATTTGTTATTTCATCATAGAATTGTATGCCCGTTTGTTTTGCCCTTAATTACATAACGCAGTTGTGTTCTAGAAAGCAAAAAAAGATTTTTAATTTTTGTGGTTTCTGACCAATTAAAAGTCGAAGAATTACATTTTTGGTAGACCAGACAAGTTTAAAATGAATAAAAATCATTGTCACAAATCCATTTTTATAGAAACATGTTTCAATAAACAACCTCTACAATAGAATATCGAGTTAGAATTTCCTCTAAGTGAAGTCGAATATGTTATAGCAAAACGTTTACCAAAGCTTAGATGCATGCCAACTTTCTCGATTCGTATAGTCGATAGGATATGTGAATGAACCAGCTATTGTATTTGTGGTGCAAAAAGTTACGTTTTGTCGAACCAATAACAACAAGAAGCCTTGAGGCTTGAAGATTCCCACTATACACTCAACTAATATTGTGCCTGTCGTTCATTAAAATCACAAACTTTTTTCCACTGAAACAGGACTAGCGAGTTTTCATCACTCAAGAGCACATTTTTTCTTACAGAATGAACAACAAAGTAGAAGCAAAAAATATGTAACTTGGCTTGACATCAAAATAAAAAGATCATTCCTAATATATAATATAAACAAGATTTCCTAACATAATAGAAATATGCTTCAAATGAATAGAATTGTATTATATTTTTGTGACAGTCAATATTTTTTCTATTCATTCTATCTATAGATCTATAGACGAAACGTCTATGTTCTATTCAAAACACCCTTCAAGAACCTGGCATTTAGCCTCATTTCTTTTATTATAATTAATAGGAGCACAGGCTTCCTGCCTGGTCTTTAGCTATCTATCTCTCCCGAGGGGAAATTAAAGATCCCGTCCTGTGGAGCGGGAATCAATTATTAGTGCGTTTAAAAATGAAATTTCCAATAAGCTGTAACATACGTTAAGCCTTTTCCGAAGATGGAAGAAAATCATGTTGTGTATATTTTCTTAAATAGTCCTTCCAAAAGTGAAAACAGCCTCCAAAGTGCAAATATACTTTATTGTATTTTCGAACGTTCAAACTTTCAAACTTCCAAACAATCAAACGGGATGACTTGGATTTGTTGATGATGTGTAAGTCAACATTTGTAACACATTTCTTGAGACCTGAGGTTGAATGGAACTGTGCTAACTGACTTTTACTATTCTCTGGAAGACCTTGGTAACTAGGATCCTTGTTTCGATTATGCACAGTATCAAGCAACGCTGTTGTAACATGAACTTCCAATGCAAGAATGATTCTCAACCAGTATTTATGTTGCTTTACTTCCGCAGAAAGTTGGGAGCCCATTATTCTTTAATATCATGAACTTTTCCAGCTTTACTGAAGAAAACACATAAAGTTTATATCAACATCAACATCCAAAAACCATACGAAGAGGAATGAAAAATAAAGAAAGTGAGTTTAGAAATTATTCACTACCAAAACCAAAGTAATCAATCAACCCATGGAATCAACAGTTGCGGTTGGTTGGAGAGTATAATGATTCTGGATGATAAATCTCTTTTTCATTCATTTTACATTCTATTCAAATTGTATCACGTGATTATTTTATAATAAATATATTCATGTTCAAAGGCGGATTCAGAGTGCATCAAACATCTCCGGAGGAGAGGAAAAGAGTAGTTATCCTTGAATTATAATTTTAATATAATTTTCCAGCTCTCCTTCACAGATGTTTGACGCACTCTAGATCCGCCTCTAATGTTATTTTCAAAGTGCCACCAGTAGAAAATATACTTCTCCTAGGTGATAAATTAAACTGATATTTGTATTCTATTCAAATTAGTACATTCATAATGTTTTCAACATAATAGCAAAATAAAGTAGGTAGAAACTATGTACGCTAGTAAAATATCACTTAAGAGTATTAGGGTATATGTATATACATAATCAAAACATAAAACTTGTAGTCTACAATAACTTTTTTTTCATGGTTATTTGGTAATTGGGAATGCGTCGATAAAAGATGGCCAAATAATAATTGTTTTATGCTTATGTCTATAGATTAGAAATAACCAGGTTTCTAGTTCTTGAGACAACAATATTTTGTAAGAAATAGAAGTTCCCACTTTTCGGTAAGGCCTTATCTTTGCTATAAGGTCTGTAATAAAGTTTCTACTTTCTGACATGACGTTGAATTTACTATAAAGCTGTATAAACTATTAAATGATTCCCACTTCACAGCAAAATAATGAGTTTTTTTTTTAATTCTTCTATCGCATGATGCAGAGGCATGCCTAGAGGACAAGCAAACACAGAGTAAAAAACAATTATCTTTAAGTGTACCTCAACAGATAATTGTCATTTTGCTTTCCTACACATGTGTTTGCCGGTCCTCTAGGCACGCCACTGCGGTGTAAGGTTTTAAAAAATTCATACAATTAACAAATCCCACTTTACAATATGTGCTTAGATTTATTACATAGCTCTAAGCTTTATAATAAAGGATGCCCAGTTTACGTCATGGCCTTGTTGAAGCCGGCATTGCCTTGTTGAAATTCTCGTAACAATCGAGGAAACAAATTCTCTTGAAGAGAACACGCAAAAAAATAAAAACAATTTATGAGAAAATAATTGCAATTCCTCTAAGGCTACTAGACCTTTATTCATTTTTGGAGAAAAGCGCTTTGAGGAATGATTAATAACGGGCTTTAATTTCCGAATAAATTTAAGGAATTTATTAGAGAAATAAAGTAGAACAAGAAGCCTTGAGGCTTGAAGATTCCCGCTATACACTCAACTAGTATTGTGCCTGTCGTCCATTAAAATCAAAGACCTATTTCCACTAAAACAGGACAAGCAAGTTTTCATCCTTCAGGAGGACTTTTTCTCTTCTAGAATGAACAACAAAGTAGAAGCAAAAATATGTAACTTGGTTCTAAAAATGGTAAATTTTGTGCGAACGTAATAATTGAATGGCCCCATCTGTAATGTAAACAAGACTTCCTAACATAATAGAAATATGGTTTAAATGATTAGGATTGTATCATATTTTTGTGTCAGTCAATATTTTTGCTATTTATTCTATCCAAACGAAACGTCTATGTTCTATCCAAAACACCGCGCAAGAACCAGGTATTTAGCCTGAGTTCTTTTATTATAATTGATAGGAGCACATGCTTCCTTGCGTGGTCTCTGACTATCTCTCGCCCCGAGAGGAAATTAAAGACCCCGTCCTGCGGAGCGAGAATCAAAAACAGAAGAAATAACAACTCACTCGATTTGATTAACAGGTCTATCATAAACGTTATTGTAGTTTCCGCAAACAAATAGCGAAATAGGCTCCGCGTTCAGCCCCAAGTTTTTTGCATTCCGAACATTTCAAATGCACAATATTTTGTAGAGAATGTTAAATTTTCATTTAAGTTATGTCGCATAGTCATAGTTTGAGGGCAACCTATTATTTTTATTTTGACCAAGTATGTTTGTTTACATATTTTTTGTTTTCGAATTTTGATGAAAAGTTTCTTTATAAAGCTAGACTAGATACCGTCTGTAAAAGTGATTTAAACTTGCCCATGGAAAAAAAAGTTAAATTAAACTATATGTATTTTACATTAAATATGCGAATTACTACACTTTATGTTTTAATATTAAAAACTCTACTATACTGCGTTACAATTTAAGTTACTGTGCAAAATTATAACAATAGAAAATTGCCTTATACAGAAAAAAACCCCGATGTAATCATAGTTAGTTAAATTAAAATGAAAAACGAAATATAATTGTTTGAATATATTGTTATGAGTTTTCTAATGAAGAAAGATCATCTGTGCTTTTTAGTTATTTAGATTAAGTTAAAAGCCAAAGTAATTTGTATTTCGTAATCTTTCAAAGAACAAAAGAAGAATAAAATGAAAGGGGGGTGGAGAGGCTAGACTCTGAGGTGGGTCTAGAGTGTTGATGAACACACATGTAGGAGAGCAAAAAATTAATCATCTGTTTAGAAACACTACACCTTAATTATCTTTACACTCTCCTTCGTAGATGATGCCAACCCCACTCTACTTCGCCAATCCACTAAATACGCACAATAATGTTCTTAATACTTTCTTATATTAATAGTTTCGACAAACATGTTTGAAAATTGACCTTGCTATTGAAATTTGAAATTTTAACTGCAATGTCTCAAAAGGTTAATGGTGAAAAGGAAAAATTTAAAACTAAAATAAAAATCGTCAAATAACTGTTTTAAAATAAACATTACAATAACAGGTTTAAACATTTAAAATATAAAACAAACAATTTTCAATGATTCCAATCATCACCACACAAACTTAGATGCAAACAAGCTGGCCACTGCAATCAAACTCAAACTCTGTAATACAGTCGATGAAGAACTTTTCTTTTGGGGAGTTGCTCCATGATTTTCCGGCTCACTTTCCGATTCTGGATTAGGTGCTCTGCGCAAGCGTCCGGCAATTGGTCCAGCGCCCGGGTCGGCTTCTGGTTGAGGTACCATTTTGTTAGATGTGACGTATGTGGAACAAATGATCACGATTGTTAAAGCAATGAGTGTAATTTTCTGCATTTTAGCCCTAATGTTGACAATTGATAACAAGAAAATTATTTAGTATAGGGGTGTATAAATACTCAAGTTGTGACAAATATAACATCCAAGTATTAAGTGTTCTTCTCGAGTCTTTGTAGTTTCGATAATGAATATGAATAGACCTATGTTCACCAGCAGCAAAAATTAATGAAAACATGTATCTTGAATGTAATCAGAATCTACTTGGTTCCGATATTCTTCTAATGGCCTGATCAAATAGATCTTGTAACAAATCCTAATCAATATCCGAAATAAGCCTCTCTTAAAATTTGCTGATTTCATAACTACGAATTAAGCAGGCCAGACTTGGAAATAACTTTTGACTTCAATTTTTATATCCGAACTTTATATCGGAATGTTTTAGAAGAAAACTATTTAATATTTATTCTATCTTGTTGGGGATGTTAAGGAAGTTGATTCGTCATAAACCTATTATTTGGAGTGATATAAAAACGAAGAATTTTCAAAAAATGAAGAAGAGCATATAATATAGTCTAGAGTATGAACCTTACCTTTTATATCTTCCTGTTCCAATAATCGACAGATGGTTTATTATGTATGTATACTTCAAGTATAGAAGTTTTATGAGAGTTTTGAAATTTTGATGAAGAAGAAAAAAAAATCTTCTCTCTCGTACACTAACAGCGATGTTTATGAAATAATAATTTTCTTTATAAAAAATTAAATTTCTTCTTTTGCAGTTAGTTGAATATGTACATTCAAAACCGTATATTATTAAAAATATATGTATCGATGGATGAGGGAGAGTATATGTATCTTAATATGAATAAAATCACCTAATACATTATTCAAGACTCTCTACCAGAGAGACAATATTTTAATGAACATATTTTGAATTCATAAATTATCAAATGTTACTAAATATATATATGATACTCATTGAATATGTTTTAATTTAATAGCCATATATATAAGTGAAAGCTCCATGGTAACCGATTTTAACCGCAGCACTTGACAATTATTACTTCATATATTTTCATATATTTTTATTTCTGCTGACAAAATCTTTAAAATCGCCTGGTGGTAGATAAATAATAGAGATAGGTACTGTTTAAAGATAGGTACTGTTTAGCCTGTTCACGCATCACTATTATCCAGGCTAAAGAGTTTTTTACATTATTATTTTATTTTGGTAAAACAAATAGCCCCCCTGACATCGTGTCTAATTTGAACTCACTAGCAGCGACGGAACAGATAATTTGCAGAACATATGCTGCTTCTGCATCCGCAGATTCTCTTTTCTTAAAATTCAGCTTAAAATGTTCTTATTTTCTAATCTATAAATACTAGTAATAAAATAAATAAATAATTTTACTCCCTTTACTCCAGTGGGAGCATATTGGAGGGTCAAAGCAGGCGCAGATCCTGGCAAATATGCTTTATTTGTCAAATTCTGCCTCTGCCTTGACCGATTCAGAATTGCCTTTTTTTGGCTCTATTTATGATAGTGATTTTCAAAATAAGAATATAATTTTTAAGCTTCCAATATAATAGGATAAAAAAGATATGTATCAAAATATGTGACATGACTCTGCGACAAGTGCTTCTCTCTCTCT
>JAUEKX010170109.1:0-11129 GCA_031834005.1 Dendronotus venustus
TAATAAATAATAAATAATAATAATAAAAATAATAATAAACCACATGTTTTATTAGATCTCCCCAACGAAACAAAATTTTAAAATTTGTTTGTATTGTTTGCATGGTACGTACATAAGAGTTACTGTAGATTATTTAGTAAGATAAAGTGTAGAGATGTCGCCAATATTTAGTACAACATCGCACATGCGATGATTTTTTAGTTTCCTTTAAAATAACGAAGCGAACATTTTTTAACAAGTTCCATTATCCACACTACACTAAAATTTGTACAAACTTTAAATATTTACCATTTTTGGCAAGATATCTAATAGATGAAAAATATTTACTGTTTGTCAAAACAAATTATTTTATAATCCTACAAGTAATTATTTCCCATTAATAATTTAAATATTTATACTTTCATCGCACCATATGAAAACTTATCACATCAAAGAATCTTTTTTTACTTTTGGACTGGAATTTACTAATTTTACCCAAAGAAAAAACATGAACTTAAAACTCGGTTTGTGTAAACTGATATTTTATACAATAAGAGTACATTAACACTTAATTTGAACAGCCAATAAATCACTTTTCCAAAAGTTAATTCAAGTTAAGGAACAAAAGTTGATAAAATAATTTCAGAACAATATCGCTTCTTAAAATTGAACTGAATTAAATCTGAAGTTACTTCCTCTTTTCTGCTAGTTATAAATGGTTTCAAAATCAAAAACAAAATCAAGAAACGATTGACAGCTACATGATCAATGAGCTATCAATCAAAATAAAAAAAATCTTAAAAGCTGATGTACAATTAGTAGAGAAAATAAATGAGGAAATGACCACTTAATTGATCACATGCACATGGAAGCAAGAGAGCAGATATGAAAGACTATTTCTTGCTGATATTTTTGTATCTCTTTAACCATTTTCTTTTAATAACCTCTAGGTATTCTAGTAGAAAAATACACTTCAGCGATAAGAGAAAACAATTATAAAACGTTAATTAATCTAGTGATCAACCAATTCATCATCACTCCATCTGATTTTCTATTTTCTCAGACAATCTCAAACTACGTAGGATATAACGTCATAATCGAGATTTCGGTATACTTACTAGAATTAGTAATACTCACAGTTTAATTGAAAAGACTTGTGCTGGAAGCCTTTTAGGTGCATTTTTCAATTGTCCAACGACAACACGTATTTTTTTTAAAGTTGGTGGTATAAAGTTAAAAATATTCAAATTACAAACTTATGTAAAAGAAAGTAAAAGAAATGAACTTAGTTTTTGTATGTTGTTAATGAAGAATAAGATAGAGAAGAAGAACTTCCTTTGAATGCGTCCTCTATCTTACGAATTATACAAACTCTTTGGATGTTCCCAAAATACTTTTAGACGTGCTAGGAAAACATTTAAAGGTCCTAAAAATAAATATATTAAAGAAAGGAATTATTTTTACAGATAGGAGAATTTAAAAAAATCTTTTTCGCTGATTTCGCTGCCGCAAGCGGCTGTAATTTTGTTTTTATTTTGTTTCGTTTCCCAACATTTATATAAGCGTTTCGTTTAACAAAATTAGTAACATAAATTTGTCATATAATTTTTTTTCAGATTAAACTTAGAAAGAATCTCGAAGGAAGATTGTGTTTTTTCTGTCGAGAGAACAGATATCATTGAAAGTTCAATTATATTTATGTATCGCAACGATAAGAATTCTTGTAAAAAAGAAAAGGAATTCTCAGTGGTCAAGTCACTAAATCTTCAAATAAAAGTTACAAAAATGTTTACTTATTTGCTGTTCAATATTCCTGACCTTCTTCATACTGGTTATGCATATGATTTCAAAGTAGAAGCTAAAACGTTGAATGATGAAATTGTTTGTTACATTTATGAAGACCATTTAATGAGAGGTATGTTCTGATTATGTCATTTTTTGTCAAAACGTTATTATTGTTATTGTTTAGTTAATTATGCTAATTAGTTTTATATTTTCACATAGCTTTCGTATGCTGTCAGAAACATAGTTTTTCCTTTAGTATTTTGCAGAAAGATATGTAGCAGAATTAGTTAATTGCAGGGTACGATGAAGTTATGGAGTATATGATAATGTTGTCTTTAAAAATAGTAAGCGTTTTAAATAATTTTAATAAATTTTACTATTACTATTTTAATGTATATTTTAAAGTGTATTGTAAAGTGCATTGATGAATAATGTTTGGTGTTTGGTTAGATGAACAGACCAACCTGTTGATTGAAATCTGGGCTCAGCACGAAAATCTCTTCAATACGAGAAATAACAACTATTTCAATCGAGATGCTAGACGTTAAGACGGTAATGGCGATGGAGCAAGTTTTAGAAGAAAATGGCATTTCTGCCTCAATGAAACAGATAAGCAAAAAATAACAGACAAAAAAACTACTACGGTGCTCAAAGAAGAATGGTTGAGAATTCCAAATCCAGAGGGGCTGGAGCTGATGATATTTTCAAAAGTAATTGGAAGTTTTTGATAAATATTCCAGCAATTGGAATATTTAAGCGATGCTTTCACGCCGCGAAGAACAAAGAGTAACGCTGATAACGTCGAAGAGGAAGCATCACCGTACGAAAATGCTAAACCTCCTTCAGCCAAATCGTCTAAAAAGTTTGCCGTAGCACAAGACAATCGTAACACAATGCTAGCGACCACAAAAAGTAGAGTAGAGGATGAGGATGATCCATTCTGCAACCTTTTAAAGCAACAGCTCAAGCATATACCGGATTTCGACTCAAAAAACGATTTAAAGATAAGTTTGCAACCTACGGTTTTAGCATACAAGCGGCAAGCAAATAATCCAAGAAATGTTACTCGTCAAAACCCTTTTTCTTTATTGGTAAACACTTCAATGGAACGACAACAATCTTATTTCGGCTCTCCACCACGAAGTAATACTAATTCAATTGCGATAATTATATCGTCCTCTCCCATCGTTTCTTTCACCTTATCTTTGTTTTGTAATGTTGTTTTTGATTTGATTTTTATTTTATTGAAAATTCTTTCGTGTATCGTTTCCAAGAATAATGGTTGAATAACACTTTTAAAAATTCTTTGATGCGTTATTTTTATAATATTCTTTCGTGTAAAGTTGAAAAGAATATTCCAAGAATAACAGATGTGTATTAAAAATATTATTATTCTTCATGAATATTCTTCTGTGTAATGGGGCCTTTATACATACAGCATCCAATCGTTATCCAACTTTGATTTTCTCGCTTTTCAAAGTACTTTATCCATTTGATACATGATTTGCAATATCTAACAAGGGGGTTGGTTTTCCTTTCTTTTGCTTCTTAATGATTAGTTAATGATAAAGGGTTCTGGAGCTTTGTTTACGTCGTTACATTTTGTTACTTAGCTATACAGTAATCAATGTTGTTAAGATCTCTTTGTAGATTTACTGGATCGTATAGGGAGTAATTAAGTGAAGTAGCGTGTAAAATATTACTTCATTTGTGAACAGATTATCATGTCATGATCACTGACGGATACAGGAATCACCTCTGTTTTCGAATTGTTTCCCTTGTTTGTACAGCTGTATAATAATAGAATTTTGTAACACGAGTATATGTTTATCAATTAGTTGTTGAAAGTCATTAATAGTTATTGTATTTTTCACGTTAACATTATCGTTTTTTACAACATAATCACTGTTAAGATTGCCGAGTATAATGATATTCTTCTTTTGCAAGATAATTTGAATCACTCGGAGGTCGATAAAATGACGTCGATCATCAAAATCTTTTGAAAGGGTGATATATAGAGAGAGCTATATCTTCAGAACTAAAAGAGACTCCAATTTTTTAATTATATTTAGAAACAAATAAAACAGCTTCTATTTATTCAAAAAATTGAGTTTATAACACGTGCATTTTTATATGTATATGAAATTCTTTTTTATTTTTAAATATTTTGCATTTAATAGAAGGTGACGTTTGAAGTGAAGTGAAGGTTAGGTTTACTAGACACCTACGAGTATTCCATCTGAATAGTTGATTATTTTTTTATTGTTTTTTAGATATTGTTCATCAAAGTAACCGCAAAAATATTTTTTTCTTTGGTCATGACGATGGTTCCAAGAAAAACATTCATTCCAAACATTTTTCTTGCGAGTCCATTGACGATGATCAACCTTGCAAAAATGTTGCTGGCACATCCTTGGGTCCGGTCAAAAATTTTCGACAACTCTCTCAAGAATACTTCCAAGATCATGGATATACACGCTTCCCACCAAAATACTATTTGGAAGAAGGAACAACACAACGATTTGGAGATATGATCGAAGAAATGCATAAATCACCAGATACACGAATTTTGACGGGATATAATGCAATCTACCATTTGGAAGTGCTTGGATTACAGGAAAATGATTTTGATGATTACGACATCAACAAACATTCAAATTGTGACAATGTCGTAACTGTTCTCTTACCTGAAAACTCGTTGGTCATCGTCAATCTTGTCGTTGATGGAGACGATGCCGAACATATCAAAGCTGGACTGAAGAAATGCAGCGATATTATAAAAGCAATTCACATATCAAACCAAAACCATTTGGCTGACCAATACATCGCTGTTGTTGGAACACTGATTCTTCCAAACATGTCAAGAAAACAATTAGAAGAAACTGGCTCATTCTTTGTAAACAATATGGATGGTTATGATGGATTTTGTTTTGTGACAAAGGATGAAATGGATTCAGAAAAAAAGCTAAAGAATATTTGGTGGAACAACATTTCCAAGGCAGTCAAAAATAAGATTCATGTCCCAAGATGTGTTGATAAAGAAACAAGAATCCAAGCAGTAAGAAATGTTGCTGCTGAAATGATGGTTTCAATGTCCATAGTCAACACCTATCTTCCCAAAGCAACCTACAACACACACGAAAAGATTGCAACATTGTTATTGAACAGTGAACAAATCGATATCATTCAAGATAATTCATTGCGGAAAGTTATTACTAGTGACTTTGGTTCCGGGAAAAGTATTTGTTTGAAAGAAATTGCTCGTCAACTTTCAAACAAGAATGATGGTTCAAACATTTACTATATTTGCTATGATCCTTACAGTTTGATGGAAGTAGAAGTGGAGGAATTCTTCAGAAAGATCATAAAACGTAAACAGCTGCATTCACTTTCACTAAGGGAAATCACAAATGATGCAGGTTTTACCGTCTCTGATATTTATACAATAAGTGGACGACCTTCCAGAAATATCGCTGACCTGCTTGAAGATCTTCAAAAGAAGAACGGAAAATGCCACTTTCTCATCGATGAAATGCATTTGCATAACCTTGACAGCAATTATTGTCAAGAACTGATGGAGTCTCTGAGGACAAAGTTAAGTGAATCGACAATTGTGATTGCTTCGCAGAGCATGAAGACAAAACACACACATTTTATTAACAATATAGAGAAAAGCTTTGAACAAGGCAACCTTCAAATGGTAGGATTCAAATTCTTACACTTAAACAAGTCCATGAGGATGTCATCAAATCTCTTTGAATTAGCAAATATTGCTCGCAAAGTTATTGAAACTTCAACAACTTTTATACCATTAGTGACTGAGCCAAGATGGCATGATAAACTAATGTCAGATTTTACAAACATTTTTAAACCAAACAAACAAACAACGAGCAAGGCAAACACTGTTAACACAACTGCACATTCTTCACCATCCCCATCTTTAACAACAACAAATGAATCAACTCCAACAGCAACAACAACAGCAACAACAACAGCAACAACTTCAACAACAGCAAACGCAACAACTTCTACAACAACAAGTGCAAGTTTAACACCACCAACAGCAAGCTCGACACATTCGTTAACTAACGAAAATCGGGACACAAAAGTTGATGTATCAAAATTTGATGATCCTTCTATGATAGCAAAACGGTTTCCTGATGTCTTACCAAACAGGAAACATAAAATTGTGAGACAAGTTTCTGTGCAAACAGAGTTTGTTAAAGGCAAATGTGGAACCAAAATTCAAAGCACCTTCAAACCTCAACTAATTTATCTCGACAACAGCTTTTCAATCGAAAGTGAGGTATCTGGAAACGTTCTAGCTACTATTCTAACCAATCTCTGTTTAAAAAAGAATCATCGACCAACCTTTATTTGCAGCAATTTAAATGAAGTCATATTAATTACTTTTGCACTGGAAACCATTGAAAGCCAGCCGATTGTATACACGCCATATCTCAAAGGAACCTTTCCAAGTAGAGAGGAGAAATACAGCACTATTAACCAGCTTAATCAAGACATCAGCCGTCCGTTGATTACGGACTATCGTGCCTACCGTGGCTGTGAATCAGAGCACTGTATCTTCTTTATTGATCCTAACGAAGAATATGGAAACCATATCCTCATTGAAGTCATGACAAGAGCAACGGCAAATCTTAATATGTTAGTTTATCCATCAACCAAATCAATCAACCTACCCTTAACCCCAACCAAATCAATCAACCTACCCTTAACTCCAACCAAATTGACAAACTCGCTGTGGTTTGAAGTTTTTGCATCTTGGAATGACACCATTCATTCAACCCAAATCGATATAAAAAAGGTTTCAGATGAAATGTATACAGTATTGGTCGATGATAAAGATTTAGCTGAGGTTGAAGTTACAGAAGAACATAAAGATATTCTGAGAAAGATCAAACAGTCAATGCAGGGTGCAAATATTTCTAGAAAATCTTTTGGGTGAGTATTCGTGTTAATAATGTTTTAAATTCACGATTATGAAACAATTAAACGTCGTCATCAGATTTGAAACGATTATATCCATCTTTTATCCATCATGATGGTTATTTTTCTTTTAACTTTCACATCGTGCAATTATTAAATTGTACACAAAAGAACTTGAAGAAAAACAATAATTATGCCATGATTAAAAACGAAATATGTATTTTTTTTATATATATGAACTTAAATCATCAAAAATGTTTAAGTTGTGAAAAGTTACAGTTTTCAGTAAAGATTGTGCAAGGAATTCAAAAACACAAAAGCAAATTATAAGTTCCTTTTCCTTCGTTGAAAAAAACTGATTTTATTCATAACAAACAGCTTTGAAATAAATAACTACACAAAAAATCTAACTTTATTAATTAAAGAAAAACGTCACGAAGAAGGTACGATTTCAACATACAGATTAAACAATAAACATAACAATAATAATGTTATATTATATAATACCTTATGGCAAAATGTTATTAGCTAATATGCTTTTTATTTTATTTAGGCATTTGAAGAGAAATATTGGAACAAGGTATTTTATTATTCAATTTATACTTTTCTTATTTTCATCGTTTCAATGGCGTTCTAACAAACTAAATTTGTTTTGATACGTTCATTATTAACAGCATTACATGTCGTTATCAGTCCAGAGTACTCAAAAACAAAAATATGTGCGACAAAATTTACTATATCTGTGCAAGCTTGAGACAGCTAAGAAGTGTTACACCCCCTCGATGTTTTCTGGTCTGTTCTACAAGCTTTTATCTTTATTAATTTTTATTTATGAATGTTAGACTAATAAACAACTATTAAATGATTTATATTTGCTTGTAACCCATGGTTACCATATGAGATCATTAGGAAGAAAGCGGGAGAAGCAAGGTGTTTCTATTATTGATATAAAGTAGAGAAGTTTATTTCAATAAGATAATATATTGAACCTATCTATGTTACATTTCGTTCAACGTTTATATAATGTTTTATAATTGTAAATGCTTACTTTTAAACATTATCCTTTCTATAACCCTTCATTGAAAGGTTGTTTTTTTTTTCAACCAAATTATAAACTAAAAGGAAATGTGTAACTAGGGATAACTAAATTTGTAAATTACTTTGCTAATTACTTTTAATGACATTTAATGACATTTCAACTTTTTTGTAAAGCTATGACCGAGTGGTTAAGGCACTCGTAACCTACTGGTCAGGGGTTCATGTCCACCACCCTTAGAGGTTTGCTTATGCTGTTACTAGTTTAGAACTGAAGTTACTTAGAAATTGTGTACTCCAAATATAAACAGAAGCACATATATCTTAACCATTCAGGTGCTTCCTGCTCAATTTTCCGTCTCAATAAGCACATTTTCCCAAACAGGGTTGACACTTAAAGGGTTGGGTGGATGTGCTCATGTTTTCACTTATTTTCATTCCCTAATGTTCTTATTCCCAAATGTTCTTATTCACAAATGTTTTCATTCCCAAATGTTCTTATTCCCAAATGTTCTTATTCCCAAATGTTCTTATTCCCAAATGTTCTTGCACAAAAGTAAAGCATAAAAGAAATGTCATCTTCAACGAAACATTTTTATGAACGATTTTCTTATAAAGAAACTAACTCTATAATTCGATTAAAAATACGTTATAAAAACCTTTGAAAGAAAGATTTTTCATTTCAGTTTAGAGAAAGCTCCTCCTAGGATCATAGAGACTTTCACCTATTTTCAGGAAATATTTTGCACATAGATGTAATGAGCACGAAATCGAGTCTCGAGCAGAATCAACCAATCAAATTGGGTCTCTATTTTTAGGTATAGTGAGGTTTAAAAAAACTATTGGTCGGCGTATGAAGTCACTCAATAAATGAAGGAAATTTTAGTTTGGAAGTCCTAAGTTTTATTTTATTTACTTAAGTTTACTTTACTTTGTTTAAGACTTTTATTTTAACCATCTTTTACAGAAAATGGGATGGAAGCACATATGGAAACATCACATGGAAAGGGGAAACCTTTACATTTAATGGTGTGTACTTAACTAACTTAATTGTTATAGAGGCCAAAAATACGTTTTTGTTATTTAAAAATTGTTAGTAAGAACAAAAACTTTTCACTGTAATCCATTGGTATTTTTAGAGAATATCTAAATCGAGATTTAGAAAAAGTTACAAAATATTTTGGTGGAAAATGTTTTATTTGGCAATTTTTTAATTAAAAAAAGGCAAAAACCATTTCTATTTAAATGTAAATGGCACTTTTTTTAAATACTGAATGTTTTAAAACGTCTTAAAAACGTTGCCAGAACATCTGTACATCAATGAATGGTTTCAAAGTCGATATGTAAAATTAGTTCTCTATCCTTTTTATTTATTCGGATGATTTTTATTTTATATTTTTCAGATGTTTATTGGAATACATTGTGCGATGAACGATTTCATGTTATGAAAGAGATGATAGAGGATATTCCTTTTTTATTGAATTCACTTCGTGATGAATATGTTGATGGAACACTTTTAATGTATGCTGCATGGTCGTCGTGTATTGATTCGTTTCGTTTTCTCCTTTCATTTGATCAAGATCTCACGATAACTGATAAGTACGGAAGGAATATCGTGTATTGGATTGTTTATGGTATTAGTAAGAAGGAGGATGTTTGCGTGGAAATGTTGGAGATGATGGAAACAAAAGTAACAAACAGAATGTTCAATCATTTGATAAATAATTTGAATAAAGTTGATGATTCAGCCTTACATGCAGCCGCACGGAGGAACAGACACAAAGTGATAGTTTATTTAATCGATAAAGGAGCATACACGAACATTCAAAATAAATATGATCATCTTCTTCCTGAAGAACAGAAAGATTGTGACGAAGAAACCAAACGAATCTTTCGAAACTATCGTAAAGAATGGTAAGAAATATATTTTTCTTTTCCTTTAATTTTATTTTTTAATTTGTTTATTTTATTTTTTCGTAACGGTCGAATGAATTTTCTCTTTTCCGTTTGCCGCAGTTTAGAGTGGTCAAAGGATTTGACTGTACACAGACACAGTAATTTTTTATCCCAGATATGCATTATATAGCCCCTATAAACAACGGTACTTAAAGAGTCAATTGTTCAGGATAAGAACATTAATTTTCAACATTCAGTTTCTTTTTTTTTAATTATTTTTTAGATATCCTTGTGAAGCTCATCCATACTACGAACGATAAATGTCACATGACTCACTTTTCCTATATTTTTTTTTGTAATATAAGTAAATTTTATATAAGAAAATTTCTTATAAGATAATAATCTTAGTATATCGTGAAAATTAAATCATGTTCATAATCATGTTCGTAAATCTATATATAAGTTGGGAGGAGCAGTATCAAAAACTCTCCCTTCTCTTCTGTGGGTTCTGAACACAGTATTGTCCCCTCTAGAGTTAAGAGTGTCTTCACTGCTCAAAACCTCCAAAACCACATGCCTTAAAACGAATTGATTGGATAGTCTTTCCACAATCCTGAAAATTGTAGCAGTTTTACAATCGCTTCACTAACCTTTTTAACTAAGATCTAAATAAAGATAATCTTGAACGAATATTTTAACCTAATAAGTGTCACGGAAAAGTCGAACAACTCCCCAAAAAGAGGAAAAATATTAGTATGAGAGATTGTCCATTAGTTAGTTCAGTAATGGAGAATCTTAAAGTTACCTCAGTGCTATACAACACAATCCCTACAGCGTAAATGCAAGGCTGAACAAGTATGTCATACCATCATTATATGAAGCTTATCTAAAGGCAGAAGGAGCATATATAGATGGTCCTCTGCCTGAATATTTTTCTGGTAATACTTGCAGAGAGGCCTGGAAATTAGTCAGAGAATTTAGTGCAAATTGATAATTTTTCTGATAATTTCTTCTCAATTTCACATCATCCAACAATTGAAAACTTCCATGTTTAGTCGCATGTCTCTGCTCCTGTTGTAGAGAAAAAGTCCAAAGTAGAGACAGAGCTTGCAAGGTCAGTACGTAGACCGAGATTAAAAAACATTCATTATTATGGTTATTTCACAACAATTTACCCAGGATAATCTCTTCAGTACTAATCAGACTGTTATCAATGAGAGTCCTAAATAAATTGATTTAGGGTTATAGCGTCAGCAAGTCAGCAGCAACTTTTTGGCGAAAACATTGTAGCTGGTATTAACTATAATCATAAGTAATCTTTAATTAATTTACGAAAATACAGTTTTTTATTAAAATCAGCAACATTTTTAAAAAGTAGCACTGAAGATGTTGATTCTGCTCTATCAATTACTATCCAGTTGTTTTGCTTTGTAATCGATCCAACCTGATGAGGTTATCAGTAGTGTCAATATTCTTATTAACCACAC
>JAUEKX010170664.1:0-11122 GCA_031834005.1 Dendronotus venustus
GCGATAACGGTGGTGATGGTGGTGCTTGTACTTGTGTTAAGGATTGGTAATTCATTGGTCTAAGAAAGAACTTACACTTACAGCATTACGACTACCCGAAATACTTCAATCTAAACATAATTCCTTCATAGGAACCCGGTAGGGCAACAATGCCATAAACAGAGAGTGATGAAAATGAGTTTCAATTTGACATTGAATCAAGTTATGTCCATCAACGGGAGGAAAAGGACTTTTACAATAGTCAAGTTTGCGCAGTATTGTTGCGATAACGGTGGTGATGGTGGTGCTTGTACTTGTGTTAAGGATTGGTAATTCATTGGTCTAAGAAAGAACTTACACACTTTTCATATACACAGTGCAGAGATGGAAATGAGATATAAATGCTAACCAAATAGGATAACAAAACAAAAGGACTAGCCACTCTTCAACAAGCCGCAAATAGCATTAACTGTTTGCTTGTCATCAACACCAAACAAAAAGATACAGAAGACTAGCAATTTGTCAACAAGTAAAGTATGCAGTTATCATCGGTGCACAAACAAAAATGTCTGATTCTTGGCAATGTTTCGTACAACACAGCTGGCTGTCATTCTCAACAAAAAGAAAGATATTAATGCCCTGAAATATGTCTTTCATGATTGTGTGAATAAAACTCAATTTTAAGTTTTGATATTTAAGAAATATTACTCTAAACCATTCATTGATCTGAAACTGAGTGGATTGGGCTGAATTAAAACCCCGGAACACTGCCTTCCGAAGAGCTGGGTGTCCCTACCCGTGCTGGTTGTTGTACAACCCTATAGAGTGGCATACATGATGCTACAAGTCACTCCACAATACTGGTAGCTCTCCTCAACAAACTTACTCTCAGTGAAAACAAATCATATCCGATCTAGCTATCTGTACAAACGGAGGTGTACTTGTAATTTGAGCATGATAATGTTCAATATCTAACGTAGATGTTTTGCAATGGTAACAATGGGTGACCTCTTAACTCTCCATCAAACAGATCCAATGCTCTGATAAATGTAACAATGAAATAAATACTGCTCCTTCCTCTATTTTGGCCTCCCCTGTGTTCCTATGGTGTATGTGAGATGACAATAGAATTACCCCCTTCCTGAATCTATTAAACGGGCAGAGTATTTGATAATGGGTACTAACACTGTCGTTGCAGTTTCTTTAAAATTGTTTGCCAAAATTTGTCTGATGATGCTTGTCATTTAATATATTATAGTAAGTAAGTGAATATGTTTTTAAAGTCAAACAGGTATTTCATTGTGAACACTAGCCTTCATATTTTGATTAAAGAGAAAATATCAATGTATTGTCAAAATACAAGAAAAAATTGACGAGCAATTAAAGTAATAAATTAGGGACTGTCTGAAGACGTTTATATAAATGGGCTAGAGTGCAAACCACGCAACACATGCTGGCACAAAAAAGTGATCAAAATATGAAAAGAAAAAGAAAGGACTGAGATAGTTATCATTCAAACTTTGTTACTAAATGGCAAAATAGTTTTACAGTATAATATGTATATAGTGACAATGATGACTCTGCAAATGAAAAAAAAAAGGATTATCTGTCTTTGACTCTCCAAAGACAAACACACAAAAGCATGGCAACAAAATTTGAATGGTCCAGAAACTTGAAATGATGGTATGCATGAAATAAGTTTTCTGTCTGTAACAATCATAATATAGATATATATCATATATATGTATATGTAGATATAAATAAAGATGTGGGTGGGGGGGGGGGGGTGGCTAGTTAAAGAGCCTGTCCGCATGCCTCCATCTCTAACTTGCCATATTCAGGGTTGGTGAAGGAG
Organism: Dendronotus venustus; assembly: GCA_031834005.1. Classification (NCBI taxonomy): domain Eukaryota; kingdom Metazoa; phylum Mollusca; class Gastropoda; order Nudibranchia; family Dendronotidae; genus Dendronotus; species Dendronotus venustus. The sequence continues at coordinate 1,835 of JAUEKX010170664.1, forward strand.
AATCCTTGGAATTCCTCTTGGTTGATGGCTTTGACAACGTTGGGGTCCATGGGGGTCAGAACTGGCTCTTCAGACGTAAAGTCCCGATCAAAATTGTTAGCATCTGTCTTGTTTTTCTGAAAGAGGAAATTGAATACGTTAGTCATTAGAAATATAGTCACAATATTCATGAAAAGTGAAAATAAATTTGCATTGAGGATCTAAATGATGATTGACTATACAGAGTATTTTCTGACTATGCTGAGTATGCTACATTCAAGAACACTTGTGTATAAGTGTGATACGTCCAAGAACACTTGTATGTAAGTACGTTCTTGCCACTTGACATCTATAATCAAGCTACTTTCACATAAAAGCACTTCCTGATTGCGGATGTGTCAACAGCTAGGAACGAATCTTAATACATCCTTGTCTTAAACTAGCACCCAGGGTTGTAAATGGAAAGTCCAAAAAATAATCTGAACTGTTTTATATCCCGATGAAAATAAAATGTGAAAACAAAAACTAATGGCTTTTCAGTCCACACGAATAGTTTTAAAAATCTGAAATCGGCATTTAATCTTAAAGATGTACACACACATACAAATATCAGGACTTACAATTTTTGGCTTGAAAGGAGGTCGGACTTTGCGTTGCTCTAAAGCTTCCCAATCAATTCTATCATGAAAAAATGGATGAACAAGGATTGCTTTTTCAAATCCTTGAGTAGTAACACAGCCGAGTCGCTTGGACGGGTTCTTTGTCATGAACTAAATTAGAAAGATCATAGGAAAAAAAGACAACATGAAATTTCCATATCACAATGCAGTAAGAGTAAAAAAAAGAAAAGATGAATAAAAAGGGCTCTCCTCTGTTCACTATTCAGTAATTCTATACTTCATTGATAAAAGCGGTTAGTTGAAAAATCGATATGACGATCTGCTAATGCAAGATATTGGACATGTACCCAGTTTTTTCCAACTGAATCTATCACATGATAAAGAAATTCTTAAAATAAATTTTCGCTCCAGTCAATAGAAACAGGACAGAAGATACAAATTATATTTCTGACATCCCTCAGCCAGTAATTAGACATGATCCCAGTATGTGCTTACCCCTTTGAGTATAGAGACAGCCTCTTTACTTAACCACACAGGGTAGAGGACGTCATCGTGGAGAATGGATTCAAACAGGTCGTCTTCATTGTCAGCCTCAAACGGGGGCTGGCCTGCCATCATCTCGTACATCAACACACCCAGAGCCCACCAATCCACGCTGGCATCGTACTCCAACTCTTGGAGGATCTGACAAGGGACAGACAACAACAACAATCATTGAAAAGCTACGGAAATAAAATAATAATAAATAATGAAACCAATGGGAGCTTGGAAATAGCCTTTGATATAAGCATGCTCGAGAGGATTGCGTCAAATGAAGCTGCATTAATACCCTCTCTTCAGTTGAAACAAATGCCTCCAAAAGATGTTTATTTAACATATAGATATGGACTCCTTCCTGCAGTTGAATGTTTCTTTTTTATGGTATTGGATAACAGACGAAAGAAAGAAAAAGGACACGCATAGACTAGTTAAAAGAATATCATTACCTCAGGTGCAATGTAATCAGGTGTTCCACAGAAGGTTTGAGTCAACTTGTTTTCTGACATGCCTTCCTTACACATTCCAAAATCTGCAATCTTACAATGCCCCTCGGCATCCAGTAAAATATTATCTAGTTTCAGGTCTCTGGAAAACAAAATATTACGGTACATGTGAAATACATCTAATTTGAAATTTATCAATATCATAAAAACAGAACATCACTTTTGAATCGTTACATTTGATATTAACAAGATAAAAAAAGTTTCCATAATTTTCTGGGCACTGAATTAATGAAAATCTTAAAAAATAATCATACTTATACTGTTGAATATATGCTAATTAATCACTAGAAACTCATTGAAGCATAAATATTACACAACACAAAAAGAAGACATTCAATGTTTAATAATTGAGTTGAAAGTTTGGAAAATAAGTTTCCCACAGAATCCATGCTAAACGGCAGTTTACTAATCAAAACAAACTAAAGACGTGTTACAAATGAATGTTATACCTGTATATAATTCCATGTCTGTGAAGAAACATAAGAGCTAATGTCACCTCAGCTGCATAAAATCTTGCTCGAGGCTCATCAAATTTCCGCGCACGTTGTATTTGAAACATGAGATCTCCACCATTGACGTATTCCATGACAAAAAACAACCTTTCCTGTAGATAGAATAGAAGGTTAGTTTTTAATTAAAGCAATTCTAAAATATACAATTAGATGATAATGAAAGAAAAGCTGTTTTTAAAGTGTGAAATATCAGTCATATCATTTGATAAAAACAAAAGACTGATGGTCTTTCTTGACCCAGGCTTGAGGATAAAATAAAACTCCTAAATGCATTGGTTGAGCCGTGTCAAATTCACGGGTCCCCAAAACAAGAAAGAAACATTTTTTTAGACTAATTCTTTTTAACAAAATTATTTGACACACAGATTCGTCAAGCATTCTTCTTCACCAAGTTTGTTAAACGAATGCACTATATTGCACAAAATATGTTTCTAATCTTGAAATGAATATCCTTCTGACTATCAAAAACTAATGAAGTTCATAGAATTTTCATAAAAACACGAGCGGATGGGAAAAGGTGCAAAAATCTTACCTTTGTCTGAAACGAGGAGTGTAAAGCTGTGAGGAAAGGGTGCTTGGCAGACAATGCCAGAATTCTCTTTTCTGTCATGGTGCATTCAACGTCATCGTCCTGTATGATCACATCTTTCTTCAACACTTTGATAGCGTACACTTCCTCTGTACCCTTTTTCTCGGCCAACATCACCTGGGATATGAGTGAACACAAATTGTAATTCGATTAAATTTCATTGCAAAGATCAAATTATCACGATAGTTAATTTGGCAAGAGACTAGTGTTAACAAACATAAACCTTTGAAAGGCAAGGAGTGACTGGGCTAAGATACAGGAAACAAACACTACCACAGAGGACCTGTAGACTGGTCCTCCTCCAAGGAGGTTACTACAGTATCACGAAGAAGAAGAAGAAGAGGAATGACATTTAGAAAGGATAATATTCAAGGACAGAAAAAGGATTGATACAACTTCCTATACCTTAGATTATACCTGAAATTTTAAGTTGCAAAATGACAGTCAACCAACCTTTCCAAAACTTCCTTTTCCAAGAACCTTGAGGAAAGTGAAGTCATTGAGGCCTAAGCGACAATGAGAACGACTTCTGTCGCCGGAGGGACTACGGGCCCGTGAACCTTGGCTATCATTGCTTGTGTTTACAGTCAAGTTGTCTAAATAGCCTGACTCTCCTGGTTGGCCTTCATCTGGTGAGTTGAAAAAGAAAAATCTTACTGAAATATTCATTTAAAAAAACAAAATGAAATGGACAAACACTCACTCTGATTTAATCTGAATAAAATCAAACGACTTTGACTCTACTTCCTTAACTAAAAAAATACTGAACCACAAAAACTAAAACATTTCTAAAAGGGTACACTGAATCATTTCAGACATCTTATAACAAGAAGAGAATCATGAAGACAATGACCCAAACTATTATCAGGAAAAGCAAGTTCATTATGAGTATATCTGCAAAAGGGAAAACTACTAGTCAAAACTACATCCAATCACATATCATTATAAAGTCATTCAGCTTTCTACCTTGAATCACAGGGATAGGGGATGAGAATGATCTTCCTTGCATTGGTGACATCTTGTTGGGAGACTCACTGATAGACAGCTGGAAAGAGAACAAAAATTGGTTTACTCATTGACTGCATTTGATTTCCTCTTGTTTTTCTACCAGCTCTTAGTATCACAGCTTCCACATGTTGTTGCGTCTATCTTTCCACCCTGATTAGTACATTACAACTCTGTTGCTGTGACATGTATGCCAGAGTTTGTTCATATTACTTCACTATCTCCCAGAAAGTTCAATCTATAGTGTTGCATTATATAGATCATTCATAATAAATCACAACTAATCACAATCACTTAGTGTTATACATCAGAAATGTAGAATTTGTTGACGGATTACCTTCTTCGTTTTGGGCCTCAGTTTGTCCCCAGAGATTCCCATCTCCTGCAAAATCTGGGCCATGTCTCGGGTGTTGGTTCCACAATTGTTTGCTACATTTTTTAGACATCTCTTGTGAATGTTAAGTTTACATACTGGAGAAAAGGAAAAAGGAAAAGAGGAATATAAACAATCCCTAAATAAAGTAAGGTCAAAATGATTTTTAAAAGAAAATCCAAGAATCACACCCTTAAATGTTAAATCTAAAAACAAAAAGTTTACCTTAAAGATCTAAGGAAAGCATATGTGCATATCTAAGATCAAACATTGCGATTAAAAGGTGTGTTGTCTTAGATAAAGAAGAGAAGTAGAACCCAATGCGCAAATGAGGAGACAGCAAAAGAAATTATAAGACAATTTACTACACTCTAAAAATCCCTTTAATTTGAGCAATATTTTGATGAGAATTTCCGAATAACTCTGCAAACAAAGCAGGTATCATTTGAAATCTTTGAATGATAAAAAGTAGGTCAGGTCAAATAAAATGTGCACTCTTTGCACTTTCAATAATAACAAATCAAGCATCTGACATATAATGAGATATTTATACACCAAAATATGTCCTTACCATCACACTGCAGTCCTTGTCGAACCAATCCATATAATAAAGACCCACAATGATCACAAAATGTAGGCAACCGGTAATTGTGTATATTAAATCTATGAGGAACATTGATGTTGAACCTAGGACCTGCCACCTGAAAAAAAAGAAAAATGGAAAATATTTTATAACTGGTATTTTACACCTTGTGACTGATGCTAAAAAGTTTGAATCAAAAATATAAAAAAAAGAATATAAACAACAATCATTATCATTCATATCAATAAAGAATGAAAGACAGGGGAGCAAGATAAGAGACCCAGTGATATTAGAAAGTAGTGCTTCATTAATGTTTTGAAAATAAAGATAATAATATTTCCCATACCTCATCTGATGGTGCTGAAGCATCTTTGGAACCAGGACAATGGGTCACAATGTGCTGATGGCATCTTTTATGAACTACACATGTACAAACTGATAAAGAGAAGTATAAAAATCAAAAGAATTAACTAATGCCTAAGTCACATACTCACAAAGCAGCTGGGTAAACTAGAATAATAACAGAAAAGAACAACAATTTAAGAAAGGTAAGAAAAGAGTAAATGCTCCTTACATTGTTGAAGGGAAGTTGACACCGTACACTTGTAGCTACATTAACTGTATTCTCTCTTACCGTTAAATTTTATTATTTTCCTTTCGAAAACTCATTGTCAATTCCTACTCTCATTGGATATAGGTATAGAATATAAATTTTAGAAATTGTTTTTGTTTTGTTATCCAATGCCTTGTACCGCTTTAGCAGTGCCAGCACCCAGTTCCATGCCAAGTCTTAAATGGTGACGAGGTAGATGCCCAAATAACCACCTTTGAGAAAACACAGAGCTGGGAAATACTATGGATCAGGAGCTATGGCAAGCAGGTGATCAGCCCACTGTAGAAATATCTTGACTTATTTCATTAAATTTTAACCAAAAACATTGAGTTGCTGTTCAGAATAATGCACAATAATGAATTGGGTATATTTAAAAACAAAATATATACTGACCTTGACACTGATATCCTTGCTTCCCAATTATACCCCTGTAAAGAGAAAAGAAACACATAAAATTTACATTTACCATTCTTTGATGTAAGATAAGTGTACGAGAAAACTTAAATTAAGATAAGCATCATCAGTATGAATTTCTTGAAACTTCAAAACGTACGATTTAACAAACAAAAATAAAATACATCAAAAAGCTGATTTGATTATTGAAAATTGATATGCATGATTCAATTGAGTAAAAGCTATCATATCCAAAGAAAGGACAAGAAAGAATTACCATATAAAGTCTCGACACAAAGAGCAAAATGTGAACTGTCTAAAATACACAGCCAAAAATTTATGTCCATTGACTTGATGGATGCGCCTTCGCATTGCCCCACGACGTCGATTGAGCATCCCTTCCTTTTCTCTAAACACTTTCTCCTTCGGCGCAGATTCAGCTGAAAAGAAAAGTGAGAAAATAAAGAGGATTCTTAACCCAAACAAATAAAAAAATTATCAAAACTAATCAACTCCATACCCGTTTTTAAAAATCAAAACAATAAGTAATGAAATTATCAAACAGAACAAATCAAAGTAGGTGAAAGAACCAAATAGCATCACATAAAGCATCATTGACACTATCACTATATGCTAAAACATGTTTATATGTATTGTGCTTTCTTCAAAACAAACAAAATGTTCTTTTCTCAAACATAACAATAACAATACCGTATACCTTAATATAAGCACAACTCTATCTTTCTAAAAAAAACTAATTTGTCATATTCAGATTATTCATCATTGGAGAGGTGGCCGAGTGGGGCATTGCACTGAGATCCGAATAACCTGGGTTCAAGTCCATCCTACTTCGGCACTTTGTATTTTTCCGTGGGTTCGAAACTTAACTCATATTGCCTATATTGCTGCACTGCAGCTGACACGTGGGTTATTCCAGTCTTTTTTTGGAATTGGACCCAAAATGACAATAAGCTCATTGTTGGGACAATAAATGCAAATTCTATTTTTATAATTGTTGTATTTTTATTATCTGTTGATCAGTTTAAGCTTGGACTTGGTGTTATTATTGTAGACTACTTTTAAAGACAGGCTATGCCTTTATGTGATGCTGTTATTATAGGGTTTTTACAGTATCAGAATTGTGGAGAAACATTGGCTAATGTATTAATTATAATAATAATGACAATAATAATAATTGCATAACATTAATGTAAGGGAGAAGACGGAAGGAGGAAGACAAAAAAAAATACAATACAAGAAAAAAGTAAAAAAGACCCAATTGAAATTGAAAGACTATATATAGGATAGATCAAAAATTCATCTGATCTTGATAATAGAAATTAATATGAAAAGCATCAAAAAGATTATATCTAAAACATGATTAAAAAGAGGAACCGAAAAAGTATAGGCCTAAGTAAAAAATAAAAACAAAAATATATTCAAAGTTCAATGCATTGAAATTAATATTATTCAAGCAACACACACACACACACACACACTCATACACACACACAAAATGTCATCATGACTCTCAGTCTCAGCATTAGCTCTCACTATACAGAGACTTATTCCAGATGTCAGTCTTTCATTTCAGTATCATATCAACAGAGATAACCATACACACAATACATGGTTTTGCTCTAGTTTTGGTGGGGGGAAGTGTAAAAAAAAGACTTGTAAATGTGAGCAGTAGGATAATACTATAGAAAACCCACCCCCTTGCCCTGTTGTCCTACTGGCATTGTATTTATTCAATGCTCATTATCATAAAATACAGGATCAAAGTGTGACGTCGACTTCATAATGTAACTCTCATAGTCCATTCATTAGACACTCGCATCAATCTTCACTTCATCTTTCCAATTTGAACTTGCAGAAAAAGACAAAATAACAATGAACAGATGGAATTAGATAAATTATTAGATCGTGCATTACCTTCTGTGTCAGAAGCATGAAACTCGATAACGATATGCAGTTTTCCATTGGGTTCCAAATCGATCTGAGAGAAACAGACAAGGGTAAACAATAGAGAGATGCAGTGACAGCGGCAACCCGGATAAAGCGAGCAAAATTTTTATGAAAACTTAGATCATTGCAAAGTCTATTCTAACAATTTATCAAATAAAGTACATATTGAGTACAGGGTGAAAATAAGCTTAGAAAATACTGTAAACGTAAAAAAATTATAATGATCAATGCTAAAGAATGAATTAGGAAAATGTCCGGATGGAGCGCCCCGATTCCGAGACGAAGCGAGGATAAAATATGGCCGCCACGATGTTCTTCGAATCGGTATAATCGACAACAAAATTTGGGCATTACAGCTCCCTACAAAAGATAATGAAATAAGACCAACTTACCCAAATGTCATGATTTTGCTTTACATCATCGAACGGAATTGTACAATTAGCCACGAACTCATCCGGTGGAATTGCAGCATCATGAAATACTGTCAAATTGAGATGCTGACCATTATGCACCTCCGACTCAAAATCCTCATTCCATATCCACTGCGGTTTCACACTTTTGGGCTTTGTTGTTGTTTTGGCAATAAATAATTCATCCACATCTATGTTAACATACGGTTCAATCATCTGCGAGGCCTTCTCCTTCGTTGACATCATCAATCTCGTTGAGAAATCTGTGGGTTTCAGATCCGTGGCCTCGCAGACCTTTATTTTCAGCGTTCCATTGAACATCAATCCTGTTTTGCCCCGTTCGGACATCTTGTCCGATTAATGGGGCTGAATCCAGAGATCAAGAAATGATTAACCAAATCCAGCCGTACGAGGAATCATGGATAGACCCTAGAAGTAACACAATTCAATCCAAGAATATGAGGAATTCACAGTAATAATATCGCGGAAGTTGTATTTTTATGGGTTTTCAGCACAGAGCCGTCAGGAAAATGCAAATATGGCTTTGCGCATGCGTTGTGACTGGTAGGCTTATCTTCGACCCGTGAAGCCTCGAGCCTGGAACGTTTGTTTTGGGATCTTGAGGTTGGGTGGATATTAATATTATGTAAAATAATAAATATTTCTCGCACAAATAATGGTTAACCACTTTCAAAACATAGATCATTCTTTAAAAACCACACACATCGTTTTAAACGATAATAAATGTTGAAGTCTTAAAGAACAGAATCTTTTTTTTAAATTGTGTATAAGAGCTATTAAATCAATAGCAGAGCCCAACTCGTAGGAACGCTAATAGATTCAATGGAAATAGTGTTAGAGATTCATTATTTTCACATAGGACTCGTACATTTTTGGGGACTCGAGTGATGATAGAATATAATCTAATAAAAACACGATCTAAAGATAATATACAACGTCACGTTTTCCCCTGAACAAACAATAACGGTTCTTACAGTGCGCAAATTGGTGCTAACTTCTAGTACCTTACTTTTAGGGTATAATTAATTAATAATCAAATGATTACAAAGAATTTGATTTCATGGAAAGCCGTGAGCTGGCTTATATATATCTTATTTCCACTCAAAAAATGCCCCGCCCCTCCCCTCACTCCCCCTTCTCTCTCTCTCTCTCTCTCTCTCTCTCTCTCTCTCTCTCTCT
>JAUEKX010170885.1:0-23333 GCA_031834005.1 Dendronotus venustus
TTTCCAAATTCCTCCTGTGTACCCTCTCCATCATTTTCGTTGTTATTTATATTATCAGTAATATCTTGATAATCATAGTCATCACACAAATCAATTTGGGAGCTTTTGTTGCAATCGATCCCTCAACAATCTCCACAAGCAGGTAGAGAACCACAAGGATTTTAGATATTAATTTGCAGTTGCAACGTATAACTTTAAGTTATTCATCTGACGCTATCTAAAATATCTGGTGCAAATGGTCGAATTCCAGTTTGACCAATCTGTTCTTGTAAACTTTCGAGATCCAAATACACATCAGTGACACATCTTGCTTTCTTCGAGCTTTGAATTAGATTAAGGATGGCAGTTTTCCCCTTGTCATGAATTGCTGAGGTTGTGTCACATCCACTAAAGGCGTGTATTAAAAGCGAGTAAGGCTTTACTACAATGTGGGTTCTTGAAAAAACCTTCTCAATCTCCAGTTGCTTGAGGTGCTTCTTTTTGTTTCTTGTATGTTCACAACGAATGATTAAATCTCCCATTCCTGGTTTCCGGAAGTGCATTATCAAATCTGTATCACTTCCAAAAAACAGTAACAAAATCCTAATTTCTGCATCAATTAACAGCCTCTATTAATAAATATTTATATCACTTGTAAATGAACCGCAATAATGTTGATTCTATTGTTGTTCTATTATTGTTGGTTCTATCTTGCCGTAATCGTTCGCACCCAACGATCCCCCCTGATTATGTGCCTGGTGTTTTATCATTATTATCATTATACGATTTGCCTCAGGGTGTTTATATGCCGACATGAAAAGCTATCCGATATAGTATAGATGCGTATACATCACGAGAAATAACATGCATATAAATTAGGTATTGATATGAACAACACGCAATATAGAAATTGCTTTAGAATAAAGGAAAAATGAACTTGTAGCGCCATAGTATCTCTTAGATTAAAAAAAACAACTTTTTTTTCTCGGATCTATGTAAGATTCAAGAGAGGATTTCGTAAGTTCCTAAATAAATATATAGCTTTTTATTAGTAACAAGCAAGTGTTGATTTAATGTTATTAATTAAATGGCGTCGCGGAAACTAAAAAAAACAACATTTATATAGAATATATTCTTCACCTGCATTTTGTTTAAATTTTCATCAAGAGAAAATTATCTGCTCTCTTTCTCTCCTTTAGAGATTTGAAAGAGGTACACGACATTATGACACATTATATAGAAGAATGGTGGTACCAAGTTACTTCTCTTTTAGTTTAGAAATAACTGTAGCTTATAATAATCGTGTGGCTGATTACATTTAGCCGTGACCACGGGCTAATCGCTAAGTTGTAATCGGCCCGTTACGTAAATCGAAAAAAGTGACCGAAAAAGCATTTTTATTCTTAAAGTCATACGATTAACTAGAAATAGCAAGCGATTACTATTACTAATTGGGTATTATATATTCCCTATTTCTACAAAAAAAACATAATTTTGGGAAGGAGAGGTCCTTCAGTATTAACACATTTTTCTGATGATGAATAGTCGTTTGTATAGTCTAGATCAGATTGAAAAGGGAAAGTGTTTCTAACCAATCAAATACCATTGTTTGCAAAAAAATGAGGGGGTGTGGTGGAGTGTGTTTAATAAACTTGAATGCCGGTTAACCAAACTTGTAAAAAAGCATTTACTCTCGAATTTAAAAAAAAGTTTAAAATATTTTTTACCAACCATTTGAGATAATAAGTGGGAAATGTTTGTTCAAGACATCGAGTTTGTATACCCTATAGTTATGAATTAACGTATTTTATTTAAAAATATTATTAAAAATATTATTAAAATCGTTAATTATAGAATTTGTTTGTATTAAACTAAACATGATATTCAAACTAACGTGGCATAAAGTCATCTTAGCCGCAGGATATGGTCTGGTTCTGATCGTGGGCGCCATCATGAATCTCGTGTCGTTCGTTTACTTTGGTTTTCATAAGCGATATAACAGGTCGACATACCGCTGTTTCATCACACACCTTTCGTTGGCAGATTTCCTCTGTTGCACAATTTTACCAGTATTCAGTATCAGTGGTATTATCAATAACGAAAAATGGCTCTTTGGTCGAATCACTTGCTACTACGTTCTGCCGTTCGGAAAACTATCAGGATTACTGTCTGCGTGGATACTTTGCGGATTAACGTACGATAGATATATGGCACTCTCACGACCTTTTGACAAATACTCTAGACGTAGAGTCTACTACTTCCTGGCAACGGTGTGGACGGTTTCAATATGTTTCATATTTCTGTATCACTGGAATATGAAATTAGAGAATGGACGTTGCTACCACGCTTCCAGCAAAACGTTTGTATTTGTTTCAATCCTGACCATCTGCTTTCAAATAGTCATACCAAGTGTTATTCTTGTTATTCTTTATGTTCGTTTACAGCGGTTTCTGTCGAAAAGTCGAGCCATCAGAGAATATCAGCTCCAACTAACAATCCAGAATCGACGTTGTGAACGCGTCATCTTCTACTCAATGGTCCTATATCTGGTCTGCGTTTTTCCCACCTTCATCATGCTGCTCAAGTTCGATGTAGATAGCCTGCTCGGGAACTACGATAGATATGATTTGAACGAAGACATTGTGAAATGGGTCTACCTGATTTTCTACACAAACAGTGTACTGAATGTTTTTGTTTACGCGGGAAAGTTCAAGGATTTTCGAGCATTCCTCGCGGATGGTTTACACCTTTTCCGAAATAGAAAGGCTGTCAAACGAAGCGAACTAACATTAGCAAATTTGACGAATTCGAGAGTTTCTATACCTCAACTTTCATCATAACTGTGTTATGGAACAGTTTACATAATATCGAGAAAAGGAAAATCAATTCTACTTAATAGAAATCAAAATGCCTCTCTCAATTTTTACATAAAGTAATAAGAATATGTCAAAGGTGGATTAAAACGGTCGATACAGAAGGTGAAGAAAAGTGTAAAGACCATTATCATCTAATAGTATTTCTTAACAGATAATTATCTATTGCTCTTCTATACATATGCTTGCCGAACATCTATATCCTCCGGTAAAAAGAATTTGACACGTACAAAGAGATAAACGAATTATATCTTATTTTTGTATTCACTTCATTCCCACCCTCTCTCGAATAATTTAAAGCAATCGTTGATGGACACTATTTATATTTATAAACAACTTAGGATTTTTGGTCAGATCTCAAGTTGCTTATTCTTTAGCCAATATCTAGATCTAAAGTTGTTTAATGGTTGCTTAATTTTAATTGGTTATTTTCGTAACTAAAGGAAAAAGAGAAAAGCAGTCATCTAAATGTAAAAATTCTTCAAAGTCTTCAATTTTTACTCTTTTGATTTTCGAGCTGGAATTGCACGAAACCAATCAGTAGTGTTTACAGCCATTACCAAACATCCATCAAATAAGTCGTTTCTATTGTTCTTATAATACTCGAATAGTGTTTTCAATGGGTTCATTTGTGCTGGCGTATGAAAGTAATTTCGTAAATTTATTTTATATTCGAAGATAAGGTCGAAAAAAATAATAATAGAAAATGGAAAAGTTACAATTAGCAAAAACTTGAAACAGACTGGCTCTTTCCAAAGTCAATTCACTTAAAGTTATTTCGATTTTTATACATTTTCAGCTCGAAATTATAAATGAAAAATTGTCATCATATGATATGTGAATGAACACCCAATAATCATTTAATGTTACATTTAATTTGCGATGAGGTTCAAAATGGTCTTACTTTAGTAACCAGACGTATTATATTCCAAAATATCGAAAATCTTATACGGAAATCATGAAAATAAATGTTAAACCAGGTCATCTCTGTGTTTTTTCTGATTTGGACTTTCCATTGTATTAGGGGTAGAGTTTGTTGAAATTTTTTAAACGTAATAAAAAAAGGTATAAAACTCTACATAAGGTACTCTGTCGAGAATATATCATACGACTTCCCTGCTTATTCCAGCACCCCTGTTTATTTAGTACTTGAAAGTAGGTAAGTAGTTTTTATTTTAATATCCTTAGAAGGACTAAAGATTTTTTGTCTGCTATAATGATTATTCACAATTATTCTCAACCATCATTCACAGCGTAAAGATTTTAAGATTTTCGAATTTTAACAGGTCATAAACTACAAGAGGTGTTTTTCACAAATTTATACGTCTTTACAATTAAACAGCTAGTATTAACAATATAACAATTATTAATAACATAAAATATGTAAACATAAATTACACTACATATACTGTACATACAGTTTTACCTTCAAAAAGATATAAATTCTAATATTTGTAAAACAATATTATTTATAGATAAAACATAAACATACTAAATACTGAACAAATATTAAAATATTTACATTAAATATTTAAATACGTAAACCTCATTTCAATAAAATTTGATCTGGAGTAAATTTTAACATATATGATTGTCCTGGTTACAATTGATAAAGGCAAACAACCTCTTACTATACTTTACATGAAGTTCAATTATTATGTAGCTATAAGTACGCATTGTAATTACACAAAGCAAAATTACATACTCAATAAATCTCATTATAAATATTATTAAATACAAATACATGATGTTAAAATGAGTGCATTAGCTACATGAGAATATATTATCATTACTATACTTTTTAATTCTACTGCATTCTATACATGTTTCAAGAGCAGGTTTCACTTTCACTAGCCGTAATAAGATATAATGTATCTTCAATCCAACGACGAATATTATTACTAAGATTATATTTTTTAATGTACAACTTTCATAGCAGAACACGGAAGAAGACGGAACGGAACATTAATACGAATTAATTATCTCGATATTTTAAATAAAACCATCCTACAACTTTATCCGATATTAAAATACTAAATAATTAAATCAAAACATTAAAATTAACTTGCTCAACATTTTCTTTCTTTTTGCTATATACTCGTATTATTTTTGCCTCGAATTCCTTTGGATGGAACCCTTCGTAAATTGATGTAGTAGGTTTGATATTCCATTTCTTATCAAAAAATTTCATTTCTGATAGCGGGTTATCTTTTTTTTTACCGAAGCTAAAATAAGCTTTGGTGACAAAAACATCACCTTTCTCTATTTCACCAATATCCGCAATTTCTTCTTCAATCTGCTGACATTCTTTTACTTCTCCTTCTTTGTTTAGAACATTATTCTTATTCACTTCACAACAAAATTTGTATAATTCCCTCTTCTGAATCTTTCCCAGAAGCTTCTGTGCGTTTTTTACACTTTCGTCACTTTCTTCTGCAGTTAAGATTTTATAGAATATCGAATCTGTAAGGTGTGTGTATTTAACCATATTTTTGATCGAATCTGACAAACCAAACTTCTCGTCCACTTTCAAAAGAGCTTCTGTGATCATCTCTTCAACTGCAACAACGGTTTTGTGCTGGTAAACTTGTCGATGTAAATTCCACCGTGTATGAAACAGTTCATACAGATTAGATTCTTCTTTATCACGAGCACAGATTCGAAGCTCACTTATCATTTCATCAGCATTTTCCTTTCTCTTAATTGGTATGATACGAACATTTTGAAAGTAACGATCAACATCAAAACCACTTTTGATGCCTACAAAGTATGCGTCGCGCGTGAAGTAATCAAATTTTTTGCAATCAATACCTGTAGCTTTGTTACTGACGATCTCATAAAGAAATTGTTTTTTTTCGTCAGCGGTCAGTGGCACTTCTTTTGGATTACCTAAGATCATATCTTTTATCATATCTTTATTGATATCTTTTTTATCAAATATCTGTCTGACATTATTTTCTCTTCAACCATGTAATCAAAAAGATCACATGATACTTTCTCGTGTTTCCATTTACTTTCTGTTTTGGCTCTTGGAATAAATTTGTTATCAAACAAGTGCGAAAATGGGCCATGACCAAGATCATGACATAGACCATCAATTTTGACACTTCATCAGTGATTTCGATTTTTTCTATCAAGATGTTTATTATTTTCACATCGTGAACGAAGTTTGAGTGTGGTCAACATTTTACCACAAAGATAAGAGGTTCCAATGGAATGTTCAAATCGATTATGGAAACACCCAATAACCGCCTCCTGTAAATTTCAAAACAAAATATATGTAAGTTGATGATGCAGTGAACTAATAATACAATAAGTAAAAAGACGAAATTTTAACCAATAGAATATAAAAATTACTAAACAAACCTAGTTGCTTGATATCTTTAAGTCTTTGAAATTGTGGAGTATCAATAATGGCTACCAAAACTTGATCAAGCGTGATAGAACCATATATAGGATCGTGAAAGGTTTTTGGTTCTACTGTTTCTTCATTCGCACCTGTACTTGTGTTGTCACTGTTATTATTCTCTCCTGAATCACTCATATTCCTTAAAAAGAATGACAATAGTTTCAAAATGTTTGAATGATTAAAATTCAATAAACAGAAAAATACATTAGCATATGAGAGCACAAAACTAACGAGCTATCGTTTAACGTCCCTGTAAGCGTTGAAGAACCACAAAATATCTATTTCACTATCTAGGGGTTTTAAAGAGTTTAATTTCTATCTCGTTTTGCGAATAATTAAAGTGCAATTTTCAAAATAAAACTGTCCGTTCCCATACCAAGAGTTATCATTATTGAAATAAGAATCAAGTTTTCAAGCTAATTTATAAAGGAAAATTTCGAGAGTAAAAAAGATACTCGAAAATTTTGGCTTTTCGTAATTGCAAAAATAGTCTCTGGAAATTATATTTTTGATATTATGCTGTTTTTATTGTATATTTTAAGATATATCTTAATGATTATAATTATTTTTTATTAACTTTTTTTGTGAGATTGAAGAAAGTAGTATTTCTTGGATTTCGTATTTCATCGAGTCAACCATTTTCGAAATTTGTTTTTTTGTGAATTTTAGTAAAAATACTGTTATTAATGTTGCGACAAGCAAATATATTAAATGATTAAATAAAGTTATTTTCATGGTAGTGACAGAAATTAAAAAATTACTTCGCTCAGCTCGACCTCAATTCACTAAATTTATTCCTCATATCTAAACTCTACAATATTATGTATACGGAAATAAAATTGATGCTCCCTAACTTGACATACATATCCAATATTATAGTACGTCTTGAAGTGCACTTGTATACTATTAACCATAATTTCAATAATTTTTTTAATTTACAGGGTATAAATAATAGTTCAAATAATGGAAGCGAAACATACAAATAACAGTAAAGTCTTCCACTTCGCTAGCGTTTGCATTGCTTTGGTGGTCATCCAGGCTGGTTTTGGGTTCTACGGCGTTTTATACACGAAACTTGCAAAAGGAGCTAAACTTGAACCTCTTGTGTTTTGCTTGTATCGCGATGCTGGATGTACACCTGTCTTGTTTCTGGCTGCTTATGTTGCTGAGAAGCGAATACTTCTACTTCATAAATGGTAAGAAATCAACGCGAGTTAGTTTTACTATAAGTTGCTCTTTGCAATAAGCTTTTTGCACTTTTTAATTATACCTATTATCCTTCTAGTAATCATCATTAGCATTAGTATAAGGCCTTATAAAATGCCCATACATGTACGAGTGTTGTCGGGGAGGGAAAAGGTAAACTAGCTTTCATAGGACTCCAAATTGATGTATATATTACTCAGTGTTGCAAATAAGAGAAATTAAGTTTGTCGGGAGGGTCAGGAGGTAGGCTGAACCCGCCAGTGAGTCCAGGGCAAAGCCCCGAAAATTTACGAATTTTAGGCTTTTCAAAGGTCTAAAATTATGTTAAAAATAGGTTTAATCACGCTTCATATTACCGCCAAATTAAAAGAAATAGTGAAGAAATAGAACGAAATACATTGAAGGTAAAAAATGTTTAAAATACTTCCATACCTCTCTTCGCTCGGCCTTCAGGTTTTCGTACATATGAATACCAAACATAACATTTCATTTATGCTATGTGCAGTTTAATAGTTGAACAATCTTTTTATGATATCGCACATAGTTTGAACAGAATTTAGGATAGCTTAGTTTGCGCAATATTATCTCTTTAATCTAAAATATTTCAACAATCGGTAAATTTTGTTTGGTCATTTTCACAAATTTACAATTTTTGACCGATCAAGACTTGTAAAAGTTCGGCAATAACCGATGACCGACCGTTATTTGCAACGCTGATTACTTAAATTAGTTTCTCATTGAAAATATTTAACTTAAATTTTCATTGCAGTGCTTTATTGATTAATTTATTGAGGCATTTTTATTGATATTTTAGATGTCCTATTATTAAACAATTTACAAAAAGCTTAGTAATAAACATGGATTCTTAGATCTTTGGCACAAACAAAATTACCCAAAAAAACATACTCGGGAAACAAAACATAATGAAAATGTTTTATTGTAAAGCAAATTTATTCGATTCTATACAAGCACTATACATTTATCTCTTCACCATAAAACCATAGACAAGTTGGTTAAACTTACTAAAATACTGCCTCTAAAAATTCGCCTGTTTATAGGTTATCTTAAAAACGAAAGTGAAAGTGTTACAGAAGAGGAGAAAAATGAAGGGAAAAACAGACGCACGGGTATTATATAATAGACAATAATAAATGACAATAAAACTATAATATAACTAGAATCAGATTCCATCAAACTCCATCTCTTAATGATATATATAGAGTATAAATAACGTTTCTGACGGGAAAATGGAAAAGAGTTAATAGGAACAAATGTATTGGGAATAATTTAATGTAGAAACAAAATAAATCAGCAAGCAAATATTTCCTGATTCCATAGAGGAACAATATGGAACGAAAATTGTAGTTTCCTTACATAACTTACTAATATTTGTATTATTTATAATATTTGGGGAAAGCATCGATGTCCTCTTCATATATGTGCCTTGGTTGAATCCAGAGTTTTTTTTTTTATATAGCGATTTGTTGCTGTTTGTCAGTATGGGCTTAATAGGTATGTTTGTACATCAGCTTGCATACATACTTGGTGTTATTTACACGACACCAGACACAACCTCGATGAGTGCTCCACTAATACCGGTTTTCGTTACCATAATAGCGATTCTCGTACGCACGGAACCGCTACCACGTATCAAGACCAAAATTGGATCGGCGAAAATCTTCGGGATATTGTTAGCAGCTGGTGGTGCTTTCGTTATGGCTTATGGGAAACAAAACAGTAGCAGTAGCTCTGACGACGGGAAAGAATTATCAAAGCCAAAACCGTATGGTTATCTATTCCTTCTTGTCAATGTTTTTGCAGCTGCCATATGGGTAGTCATGCAGAAGAAATTCATTTTTAATAAAGTGGATTCAAGATGGCGAGATTATCCTATTAACATAACAGCTTGGACATACTTGTTCGGAGCTATTTCAATGGGATTGGCGTCTTTTTACTACGTTGACAAGCCAGATAAATTTGTGATTCACAAAATTGAAGTTGTCTATTGCTTGACTTACGCCATTTTTATTACATCAGCATTATGTTATATGTTGATAACATGGTGTAACATGCAGGTGAATTCATCGTTTGTCACTGCTTCATGGCCTTTACAAGTTTTGTTCTGTGCTGTTCTCTCTTACATTGTTCTTGGTGAAAAGTTGGTTGGTTTGCAGATTGTTGGTGGCTTGATGATCATTTTTGCATTGTTAGCAGTCACATGGTCTAATTATGCCAGGCAGGTTTCCAATAAACACTATAATACTGTTGTTACGCAACCCCTATCTGAAGATAGAGCATTACTGTCTGATGAGTAGGCCCTGGAGATTTTTTTGTCCAAATTTGTTGGCACTTGTTTTCAAGGATATTTATGTTATCATTACCATCTGATTTTGATAAAACGCAGTCGTGATATCCCGTTTCCTCCTGGGCTCGAATCGATTTTATTCGCTTCATTACCTACCATTTTGAAAATAGCACACACACACACACACACACACTCGTAGCCGGGATGCCCGGCTTCGCTTGCCGGGTTAAAGCCCAAGCCTGTGTCATAATGGTCATGCACACTCATTTCCTTTACTCATTAGTGTTTGTTAATTTTGTTGACGCCATAGATCCCAGAACTCGTGCTTGTATCTAAACATTCTTGTGCAAGCTAGTCCAAGTTTTCTCTCTCCGAGAACACCCTTAGTTTTAAAGAAGTCTGTAAAAATTAGATTTCCACTAAACGCCCGTAATGTACAAGAGTGTACGGGCGCCGAGAATTAATCAATCTAAATACATGTACTATACTCTTAACTAAACAACGAAAAGTTGAGCCCTAGGTTTTTGATTTGTTGCGAAACCTTTTAAACGGAAAGCTTTAACCCCTTTTAGCTTGGTTATATAATCAAATTAAAAGCTGACCAGACATCAGTTTTCTATTTCTTTATCTAGCTACAACCTTGTTTCAAATTGTTCTAAAACATCCAAGTTTGTTTTAGTGACTTCAGTTGGAATTTTTTTAAACAACTCTCTCGTGCCAACATAAAACGATAAATTCATCATTCATCCAGACGCTAACTATTTGGCAAATAAACTGAAAAATTACGTAAGACGCCGTAATGTAATTCCAGTTTTATGAATAAAATCAAAGTAAGATTTTTGGTCTCTGGAATTTGAACCTCTGGATATTTCGGGCATGTCTATGACGTAATCAAAACTTAAAACTGCAAAATCTTTGAAGGGAAGTGCTATGAGGATGGTTGACCTCTCGTTGGAAAGGTCATTGGATTGTTAATAGGATAAAGAATGTAACTAGTAGTGTTTCGAGATGTCGAGTCCAATCTATTTAAAAGATTCGTTCCGAGGGTCAAATAAGCTCATTTATGACGTTACCATAACCTTAGTGCCGTCATATCTTACGAACAGGAAGTGATACTCGGATGGTTGATCCCTCATTTGAAAGGAAATAAGATTTAGAATTTAATTATCCTATTTACCAATATATTTATTTGAAATTAGAAGTCATTGCATTTTTTAATGATTAATTTATTTATTTATTCATTTATGGCATTTTAATGTTTTTGGATTCGAACGGCCTATAAACAATTTACAAAAACAGTAAGCTTACATACAGCTTTATTATAAGCTGATGTATTGGAATTTAGAAATTTAAATGGATATACTAAATAGTGTTAAAATTATCAGAAAGCATTCAAAATGGAAGAGATAAAAAAAATTACGCAAATTACAAAGTTTTTTGTTCTTTTTGCTTTTTTTAGTTTGTTTTTTTTTAGTTTTTTTTTTGAATAATTTCTTAATTTGGTTAATATTTTTGACAGCATGTTTTTTACTTATTTTTTTACTTATTTATGTTTTTTTTACGTATTTACTTATTTTTATCCGTGAATGAGTTTTTGTTTTGGTTCTGGTTCTGGTTCTGTTCTGTATTATACACATTTTTATCGTGTTGTACCGTGACGTGATAGTTCATTGGTAGTATGTAATTTTTCTGTGTAATCGTGGTTTATTAACAATAAATGCAAGAAGTAGTAAAAACTACTATAATACAACTGCTTTATACCTCTCAATAACTGTAATCACCGAAAATTTCAGAAATCGACAATCGTTATTACTTTAAGAAGTTTGAATGATGCAATTTGCAGATTTGTCGAAATTTTATTTAAGTACGTGAAAGTAATCCATGTATTTGACTTTTTATTTCTGCTCATCCTGTACAAGAAAACCAAATTTGTAAAACGAAAACTATGGACTTATTTCCCCTCAAATAATAACACAACTTAATGTACCATCTTAATTGTCCCAGAACCTAAATAATAAATGGATACTTATCATACCAAAAATGGACCAAGCAAAGTGCTTCATTTCGCTACTATTTGCATTGCTTTGGTGACCGTCCAAGCTGGTTTTGGATTCTACAGTGTTTTGTATACGAAACTTGCAAAAGGAACAAAAACCGAACCTCTTGTGTTTTGCTTGTATCGCGATGCTGGATGTACACCTGTCTTGTTTCTAGCTGCTTATGTTGCCGAGAAACAAATACTTCTACTTCATAAAAGGTAAGAAATCAATGCGAGTTTGATGTTAAAAATTATTAATAAAAATTTGTTACTTACCTTGTGTGTTTCTGTTTCTCAGAATTGTACCCTCTTAGCCTGAAGTACATTATGTTTATAATATTTAAAAACGAAGCTAACAAAGGGGTTGGTTACATCCTCGGATGTTTTTAAAGAATCACTAAATTTTGACCGATATCTTTATAAACTTTACCATTTATGTTTCTCTTTCAGCGATCTTTTGCTGTTTTCCAGTATGGGTTTTATAGGAATGTTCTTGAATCAGTTTTCATATATACTTGGTGTTGTTTACACGACACCAGACACAACCTCGATGTGTGCGCCTCTTATACCAATTGTCGTTACCATAATAGCGATTCTCGTACGCATAGAACCGTTACCACGTATCAAGACCAAAATTGGTTCGGCAAAAATCTTCGGGATATTGTTCGCAGCTGGTGGTGCTTTCGTTATGGCTTATGGGAAACAAAATAGTGGAAGTAGCTCTGATGACGGAAAGAATCTATCAAAGCCAAAACCGTATGGCTACTTATTCCTTCTCGCCACTGTTTTTGCAGCTGCCATATGGGTAGTCATGCAGAAGAAATTCATTTTTAATAAAGTGAGTTCAAGATGGCGAGATTATCCTATTAACATAACAGCTTGGACATACTTGTTCGGGGCTATTTCAATGGGATTGGCGTCTTTTTATTACGTTGACATGCCAGATAAATTTGTGATACACAAAATTGAAGTTGTCTATTGTTTGATTTACGCAGTCTTCATTCAATCAGCATTGTGTTATATGTTGATAACATGGTGTAACATGCAGATGAATTCATCGTTTGTCACAGCTTCATGGGTTTTGCAAGTTTTGTTCTGTGCTGTTTTCTCTTATATTGTTATTGGTGAAAAATTGGTTGGTTTGCAGATTGTTGGTGGCTTGATGATCATTTTTGCATTGTTAGCAGTCACATGGTCTAATTACGCCACGCAAGATTCTAATGAACTTTCTTGTAATGCTGTTACTCAAAAAAATGAGAACACTCCATTGTTACTTCCTGAATAGTTCCCAAACTTTATTTTCCGTTTTTTTTATGAATTTGTTTTACATGGAATACATTTTTAATGTTTTATTTATAATTTTTATAATGATTTATACCAAGATAAACGACTGTTTTTGTAGATTCGAATAAAATGGTTGTGATCCTCGATCCTCGATTAAAGTTTATTTAAGATTCTCTAATTGATGCCCTGAGTATAACCATCTCAAACAAACTCAGTATCTTCAAAGATTAATATGTCGATGTAGTAAGGAATAAAGAAAACTCTAAATTTTTAAGTGATTGTATGCATAGAAATAAAGCATGGTAAATTTGGGATTCGTTAATCGGTATCAATTGTCTTCGTATTTAAATTTATAGAATGTTTTAACAGAAAAACATACCCAGATTTATATTAACGCTTTTAACTGTGAATTTGCTCAACTGACAATATCTTTGCAAAGTTTCTGTATTGTGCTGACTATTTTTCTTCCATCGCAGACATTCAACATTTTGGGTCTCTCTCCGTGTTTGTCTTTTGTTTGTCAAATGCATGTCAATAGCATGAAGATAAATACTTTTCACCGCGTGTTGAGGGTATCGTCTTGCTAACTCACTACAAGAAACACCAGACTCCTGGTGTAATGCTCGGAGTGGCATACTTTTGGCTAAATCTATTTTGATGTATTTTTGATTATTTTTTATATTGCTAAAAACGAAAATAAGAAACAGTAGGAAGCAACAACTAGCAAGTATTGTTACTTTTGTTTCCACAACTTAAAGCGTGTACCTAAGGGAGTGCAGTCTCGCTTTTAATTATGCTTTATACGAGAAAGGTTGTCCCAGGTTGACTCGGTAAATCGAGTCGAGTCAACCCGGGTCAACATAACTCATAGCCTCAAGTCACACTAATAATCACTAAAGAGGATACTTTAATGTCGGAAATTTTCGCTAATCGCTCCATTTGTGAAATTTAGGTTTTTAGATTTCTCTCTTTATATGTTTATATAAGTTAGACAAATGAACCTAAAAATATTTAATCTTCTTTGTCTACATAATCTGATGCAAGAAGATCAAAGATGTTACGGTCGGCGTCATCTGGTAAGTTTACGTCGTCTTTCTCGCTCTTATCGTCATCTCTCGTCATCGCCAGTTTCCGAAAAGCTTTTTTTTCTTCTTGAATTACATCAAATGGAATTTCGTTATCAGAAGTTTGCGGAAGCAATGAGTCAAAATCGTTGAATGGATCCAGACTTTCAAGTTGGTTGGCAACATTTTTGATTGATTTTGAATTCCAGCAGCCTTCCATTGATAATCACCTCCTTACCTTCGGACGGACCTCGTCATATGGTTATAAAGCTCCGTTAATCATTCGACGTGAAGTGGTTTCAATATTGTGAGCTGGAGCATGACATCTACTTCCTCGATTGCTTTACCAGCATCTATTTATTTAGAGGTCTGACCCATGTAACAGTGGTTTAACTTCATTTTTCAGAATTTCTTTGCAAAGCCATTGATATTTTGTAAAACAACCTGTTAAATAATGTTCTACATTTAATAATTTAAAGAATGTTTAATACCCGTTATTGAATAATCTAGTTATTTACGAACGAAACGCATTAAAGCAATTCCGTTTGAGCCATTTTTTTTTACTTTATGAAAATTTGAAAAGTTTTGCAAATGAGTTAAAAAGGATTTTTTCGCGGGCAATTAATTTCGCGTAATGGAAGCCCATTCGCGATATTCGCGAAAATTTCTGACATAAGTATACTGGGTAAATAAAATAAATAACACATAACGATATAATACACGCTTCTTTTTTTATAAGCATAACTCTTGTAAGCATATTAGGGTGAAAGTCGGTTTTTTTAAGAATACTCTAAGCATACTCTCAGGAGTGAAAACTAATAAAGTGGAAACTTTTTATCGAAAAGCTTTTTCAGTTGTTTTGGTAAATCAAAAAATTTATGTCAAACCTAAAAAACTGTTGTTTGTTGTGAAAATAATCAAAACCAAACAAGTATATTGGCCTCAATGGGTGTATTAAATAAGCATATTTTACCCTGGTTTAGAGATAAAACTTAAGCATACTTGATCCTGCTCGAAATTTGCCTATGCTTATAAAAAAAGCATGTATATTTACTTATTTTTATCCGTGAATGTGTTTTGGTTTTGGTTCTGGTTCTGTTCTGTATTATACACATTTTTATCGTGTTGTACCGTGACGTGATAGTTCATTGGTAGTATGTAATTTTTCTGTGTAATCGTGGTTTATTAACAATAAATGCAAGAAGTAGTAAAAACTACTATAATACAACTGCTTTATACCTCTCAATAACTGTAATCACCGAAAATTTCAGAAATCGACAATCGTTATTACTTTAAGAAGTTTTTTGATACAATTCTATGGTTTATGTACTTCCATATTTAAGAACACTCTCAGATAGTCACTATGTCCCAATCTGAATATCCTTACTCGTTCGACCTGCCTTAAGGGAAAAGGTCGGTCAATAAATCTTCTTTTTAATATCTGTTTAAAATCTTAAAGAAAAGTACTCATAAAAATTTTATTATTCATTTTTAATGGAGCTCAAAATATATTCTCTTTTTCGAGTATTAATATAATCGGCACTTATTGAACAATGACTTGTAACTGTTGATGCTATGCCAACATTAAATCATATCGCAGTGGATATTATAATAATTATGTAACTATTGGAATATGTTTTGAATTAAGTATAAATATATAGCAATTGTCTAGGCAATTACGGTGGCAAACATGTCAAAGCATCAAAAAGTCTAAAGAGTCTGCAAAAAACATTGGTTACTTTTGGTTTTCATTTCAAAATTACTTTTCGAAAGTTACGCATGAAAAAAAAATTTTATATCAGCAAAATTAGGCATATATTGGCCCTTCATCCGTAAAAATTAATTTAGCACTCATTTATTCCGCATTAATTACTTCCTTTAGTGCTAAGCTTCAAAGTTTCCAAAATTTACCTTTCCCGAATCTTTATATAATCGTAAATCTTGAATCAATATGAAATAATACATACATACAAATGCATGCATTTTTTTAATGTTTTTTTTTTGTAAGTACAAATTATTATTAGGAGTAATCCTAGGATTTTAAAAACGGTCTCTGCTGCGATACAATCGATAAATTACATAACAGTCATAGTATCCGGAAAAAAGTAGGCCTCTTACTAAGAATAAGTTTTGAGAAAAACATTACAACAAAAATAGTTTTAAATAAAAAAAGAAGAAGAAAAAAGGAAATATTTCGAACTAATAAATTTTTCTGTCATCTGCTCTCGTCCCTTTCTTTTTATTAACTAATAAATGTATGTACACACACTTTATTGCTATCGTAGTTTAAAAGAATTTCCAACTAAAACTGTGATTGAGTATAGTGAGGTATTTTTACTATTTTGGCAATTCAAAACTTCATTCATAACAACCATTGTTTATTGTTGAAAGATTTTTTTCATTCTTTTATTATTACCATAATAAATTTCAGGTTTTTACCATCTCGAGATATGGCCGGGACCAAAATTGCCCGTTCTCTTAATAGGGTTAAAATGATTACTAGCTAACTAATGCTAGATTACTAGTCCTAATCACTAAAATATATTCCGTGAAAATTAAAATTATATGATATATAAAATCAAATTACAATTACAAAATGATAAATTTATTGTCTGAGCGGTACAAATGGTGTAGGAATATTGTACACATTTTTTATAAGAAAACATATTTGTAAAATTTAACAACAAAACTTTTATAGATTGGAAAACTTAAGGTGCTTCCCCAGTAAGCAAAAAGTAAACTTCTATCGATTGTTTGAAAGTACATTATTATTACGCAAAATTCATTGCTGATTCCAAAAATGTGATTCATATTTCACGAAAGCTTACAGAAACGTTGTTATGAGCACTGTAATAAGTCATGGTAAAATTTTAAGTTCTTAGCAACACCCGTAGCAACCGACTTTAGGGATGTTTTTCTGGCTTATTTTTACGCACTTGAAAATTACGCCTCAGTACCAGGAGTTTACACTGAGAATTTCTTTCGAGAACAGCTATACTGCGCGTATCAAATCCAGTAATAAACGATCTTCTGAACAGTCTGTTAAATCAAGGAGAAAGGTACTTCATAGCCAAAGAAAAGGCTATCAAGATAAGGATTCAGAGAAGGAAGGTGAAATCTATTGTAAAGGAGAAATTTAATCAATTTTAATAGCTTGTTTCCCTTTTTTATTAGCCATTTCTACTATTTTGTTTCTTTACGGTAACATTTTTGCTTTTTTACTGCAAACTATGTTTTTTTGGAATTCTATCAAAGATAACTCAAAGTTATTTATTTTCACCAAAGTTAGATCTCGTTGCTCTGTGTGTGCTAAACTAAAAAAAAGAAAACTTCTTTTGAAAAATTTTGTTTATCATACTTCATAGTTAGAAAATTTAGCCAAAATATTTATAGCGTGTTAAATTAGCAGTATAATCAAAATTGCAGAAATTTTTGAATTTTTTTTTGGCTCAGCACATGTATACTAGTATGACCTATCACCTTGATAAGTTTGAGCTAAAAAGAAGTACTATTTTAATTAGTTATTTTTGACAAGAGAATGGTCCATTTTTTTGGCAAAATGTAATTAATTATGCGCATGATTAATTTTTCAAAATTTAGCCGAATCCGATTGCACCAAACTAAGTTTTATGAGAACTTTCACGTGAGAAAATAATTTTTTAGTTTTTAATTTTAAGTTTTTTAATAATTTTGCTACTGGGGAACCACCTTAAAATTGTTAAATTGATTTGCTATGAACATGTTTATACATAATTCCAGTAAAAAAATTAACGTAAATTAAAGTTTCTTAATTTCTAAAAAATAAGAAGCTTTTGATCCTGAAAAATAAGCAATCTCTAAGAAACCTCAAAGCTCAATCTTTTTATTTGGTTTCTTAATAAATATGTGTACACAGTTTGCGTGCATGCGTGCTTGTGTGTATATATGTGAAATAATTTCATGTAACAGTACAAAAGGTAATAAAAGAAAACTATATACTGAATTTAGAATAGTAAAAACAAAAGTCCTTGGTGTTTTAAAACAACAGATATTTACAAATATTTTTTAGCCTGCATGAAATATTCATTCAATCGTTCGTTTTGCTTGGATATTTCACCCATTCGGAGAAATTTTGGCGCCGAAATAATGACACAGTAATAAAAACAGACTTTACGCTATTTGCTGTTTGTACTAATAAACCAAACCATCACTTCACGTTAAAATTTCTCTGAATGAGGTATATACAGGGTATCCGAAAAAAATGTGACTCTAATTTCTTAGTAACAATTGTTACTTTATTTATTCCTGGTTAGAGCTGTACTTTATTCCGAATACCCTTGTATCTTGCCAGCACAAGAAAAAAAAAATATTTTACGACTCTATAATGGTTTTCAGATTTCCTGGAAATGTAGTATAATAAAGACTTGTAGTGCATCTACAAAAAGAATTGATCGAAGGTGTTGTATCATGAAGAAGATTACCATAATAAACAACTGTCGGCCATTCGAACCCATTGACTGAATTAATCGAAACAAACAAAACGTTATTCTTTTCGTTAAGAAAATCTATAGGATTAACTTGAATTTTAGGAATGTCAATACCTAATAATCTAAGTGCTCGACGTTCCCATGCCCCATCACCTGGGTGATCCAGATATCTCATGGTGCTTTTTTCAGTATCGGTGATGCCACCAAAGTGATGTTCAAAATCTCTGTCGTTGTCATCATCAATATTTCCAATGATGACAAGAACACCCCGCTTAGCTTTTTCTTGGGCTTTTTTAATGCCATCTGCTAGTGATTCAACTGGCAATGGTTGTCGACCAGAAGGGCAATTTCCTGGGGGAGGGGCAAGTTTTGACGGCGTATATTTTTCGTTATTTATCATGTGATGGATTGGTAACAGTGCTATTTTTTTGTTATTTCGAAAGTTGACATCCATTTCCAAGACTTCAAACTCAATATTGCTCTTCAGATGTTCAAGACACTTCTTGTATTCATCACAGTTGATCAGTCTAACTTGTACGTTATTTGCTGGTGCGATCCATAGATGATCTACTAATTTTGATAATGTTTCGATGATCGTTTGGTTAGCTGCTAAAGGTTGATGTAATTCATCGATGAATATTGAGATTTGGTGAGCTGACAGCTGAGTTTGAGTTTGTTCTAGTTCTCGAAGAACCTCTTTAAGATCTTTAAAAGTTTTCTGTGTAAAAATAAAAAAAATTGTTGCATATTCTTAGGTCCCTTTTTAACTACGATTAAGGTATTAAATTAGTGCGGTATTAAATTGATGCAAAATAAATTTTTGCGGAATTAATTTTTGCGATTTTAAGCCAAAATCGTATCTTACGATTACGATAAGATGTCGTACGACAAAATCGACAAAATCGTACCTTAAGGTACGATATAAATAAAGTGTGTGTACGACGTCTATTTCGGACGTAAGAGTATTTTAGAAACATTTGGCGTCTTGAGATATATATTTTTCTTTTTTAATGTTATCAATTTTTGTGTTTTACGTCTTGAAAACCTTAAAATATCTGATTTTTAGCAAACTAAAAGCATAATGCAAAACTCAATCAATTTTAATTGTCAATACGAAAAAGATGCTTACCACTTCCAATTTAGTTTTAGAAGCCCATAGCTTTTTAAGATGCTTTTCGAAAAGCAATGGACTGTGTTCTCCAAGCAACACGTACCAAATTTTGTATGCTTTAACATCCTTTGCTTTATATTTCACCAATAACTCATTCACCTTTTGTTGCATGAGAAAACTTTTCCCCGTACCAAAACCACCAAGTATAAAAAGCTTACGAAATCTCTCTTTACATAAGAAAATAGGTAGCTGGTTCTTCGAGTAAAATACAATATTTTCTTTAGTTGTAATATGATTGAGAGCATTTTCTAAGTACCTTTCCAAGCCAGATTCAACAATGGGCGGTCCACAATGTATGATAAACACAAGAAAGGCGACCACTTTCTTCAACTGCTCTCTGTCATCGTAATCTTCTTTATAGGTGTTTATTATCTTTGTCAATCTCTCAACGAGGTCAAAAGGGAAAAATACACGCTCTGCAAAGCTTTTAGTACCTCTTGTGTCTTCATATGTAAAAATTAATGGCACAAATGTCCAATTATTCAAATGACCTTCAAACCGGGTCCGTAGAATATTATTGTACAAACGTTCGGATTGTTTACATGCAGATTCAAATGCGTCTTCAGTGAGAGTTTTCTTTACTTCGATACTAATAGCCAATCGTCGAGTGTGACTGAATAGGATAAAATCATGCTCAACATTTCTATTAGATGGAATATCAGTGTAAATATTTAGCGAGTAGAAAACAAGCATATCTTTCAATAAATCCGTGTCCTTCAACTTTGACAATTGATCATACAGCAAATGCTCCAGTTCTTCGCCAATCAGAAAGATATCCTCAAAAAGGATGTTCAGCAGGGAATCTGTCGGTCGTCTTGAACATATCTCCTTTTTTAGAGTAACGCGTATTACTAATGTATCTTTTTTGACAACATTTTCCTTTTTTTTACTAACTTCATTTTCAACCTGCCGTTTCTTCTTAACAGTTTCCTTTTCAATTTCATTAATTTTGTTTCGTATCTTTTTTACTCCGTTCCGTGTATGAATATCAATACCACTGAATTGTATAGGCAAGTCACTACAAATACTTAATTTTCTCATAGTAGTGTCCCAATTTCTTTTCAGTTCGTTGTTTATACCAATATCTTTGAGAATTTTAAAAACTTCATCTCTTTTTGCCAACAATGGCTCGCGCATCTTCCATAGTTCATGAAACTCAATATTTTTAAAACTCTCGTCGGTTATTTGATCTTGCAAACCATCATAGCAATATAATATTTTCAATTTCATCCTCCATTCTCTAAAGTAATTTTCATTGTCATACTCCTCTCGTGTCAGACATTTCAAATGTTTCAAATACCAAGGCTCCTCGTCTTCTTTCCCTTTATTTCCAATCCATTTTTTAATTGAACCATAGAAATCGTAGTTCAGATCACCTAATACTTTTGGTTTATATGCTTTAGAAGGAAATATTGGTGGAATATATACTGGAGCGTGCTCATTCACTTCAAATAAAAAGGTGTCACCATATTCTCTTCTTAACAACCTTTCCGCTGTTTCCCGCGGATTCTCAATTTTATCACCATTTCCTATGTTAAAAAACTTTGCTTGTCGGTCTGTAAGTTCCTTTGATTTATCACCATTAATAGTTTCCAGTTGACGAATGAATGAGTCTCCCGTATCTTCTACTCCAATCAAGCGTTCTGTGAATGCCATAATAGTGTGACTGCAGGCGACATTAAGATTATATATCTTATACTATCCTTTTTCTATAAACAAAAATGATCAATGTTGTATATCAAATAATGCATTGGAGTAAGCGTAAAACAGATTGACGTTCTATTACAAAATTTACAGATTTCCTTCATGAGGTTTTTTGTAACTAGATCTAGGGATTTTTGCAAAGTAAATGGTCGCAATTAAGGGAGATATACTTATTAATTTAATGCACTTTCACAAAACAATTTGGTACATACCAGTAAGTATAAAAAGTAGAACAAAATCACAAACTAAGTGTAAAATTCCCGATTGAGTTTTAGTAAGTTAGAGACACAACATGAACGCGGGTTGTTTCTGGTACAAAAATCTATCAAGAAGAGAGGAGAGGCTTACTTCGCCTTTAACATATATACAAAAAAAATATCACGTGGACCTAATTCCTACGTGACCAAAATATCATGCGGACCTAATGCCCACGTGACCAAATATCATGTTGTCAACTTTTACATTCTCCCCCGTTGAAAGCGCGTACAGATGATGCGGTTTCAACTGTATATCTTTTGAAGCCGTCTAGTAATAGTCCCTTCAATAGCGGCCTTCCGCGGAATACGATCCCTACTAGCTACAACTTCATTTCGAGCACTATCATCGTTTTCCTCGCTGTTATCCTGGTTCTCTTTCTGTTCGCAACGATCGTCGACGATTTCGGATGGGACTAACTTCTGTACCGGGCGAAACCGAGTTGAAGCTTTTTCAGATGCTGATGATACGCGTAATTTAGCACCACTGGTCATACCGTCCTTTCCTGTCACTAATTCTTCTACCTTTCCAATTTTCCATTTGTATCGAGGAAGCGGTGTGTCGTCTTTAACCAGTGTTCGATGCCAGAAAACTCGCCCCAACACCCGAAGAAGTTATAAACCGAAGATAGACGACTGCACAATACGACTCTGTGGAACTATCTGAAACCCATGCAGTTGTACCAAATTCACATCCTTCAATTTACTAAAACAGAAACGACTAATACGAAACACATTTTTTAACCGAATCGAATCTAACAGTTTTATCCATACATTCTCAATATTTCCAGGAATTCGATCGTCCCAATCAAGTTTATCTTTGCACAAAAGTTGAAATATGGTCTTCAGTTTAGTAGTTATTGGCGAAACAAATCCCAAAGGATCAAACACTG
The DNA here is from genome assembly GCA_031834005.1 of Dendronotus venustus. NCBI lineage: Eukaryota > Metazoa > Mollusca > Gastropoda > Nudibranchia > Dendronotidae > Dendronotus > Dendronotus venustus. The sequence goes on from JAUEKX010170885.1 coordinate 22,647, forward strand.
AAGAAGACACACTTAAAATATTTCTCTTTGTCCATTCTACATTCTCACTTTTTTGCAATAAATCATCAAATCTCATAACAAACTCATCTCTTTGAACATCCCATTCTAATCCTAAAACACGTTTAACACAATCCTTCGCACACGTCACTTCTTCAAAATACGTCATAGAATCAACCTTTTCGCATTCATTCGTAAAATCGTTTTCTTTTGTTTGAAAATACTCTTTCAACTCTGAATCGTTCGTAACCCATTTCCTTAATGTAAAACCTGCCTCGGACATGATTACTTTTACTTTATCATAAAACCTTTTTCCACTTTCACTATCCTCGCAACCAGAAACTAGATCGTCCACATACAATTCTTTAATCAGACGCGCGATTAATGCCGTTTCCCTTGGAAAATATTTTTCAAGATGTTGACGTATTGTAGCATTCAGTATATACGGACTACAATTCACACCAAATACCACACGTAAAAATCCGTAAATGACGATATCGAAGTTGTCCTGGTCATTCGTATTATACCACAGAAAACGAAGAAAATCAGTATGCTCTTCTTGTCAACTTCGATGTTTAAAAATGCTTGTTTAATATCAGCTATAACACCTACGGCATTGAGTCTAAATCGAAGTAGAACATCGAATATTTTGGATAACAGGTTAGGTCCAGGATACAAACAATTGTTGAG
>JAUEKX010170886.1:0-11120 GCA_031834005.1 Dendronotus venustus
CTGGAATATTAAGATATATTCAAGAAAGGTACAAGTGTTCCATTTGATGGAAGTATAGATGGTCAGTGCCGAAAGACGAAGCCTAGGGAAGAAAATAAGAAATGTTTTTTTCTGTCACCACGCGGGGTTTGAACCCACGTGTGGTTAGAGGGTCTGCTCTCTAATCCAGAGGTCGGGTCGTAAGTTCAAACCATGCGTGGTGACGAAAAATGTTTTTTCTTCTTATTTTCTTCGCTAAGCTTCGTCTTTCGGCACTGTCCACCATAAATTGAAAGGTTTGATTGCACACAACTTTGTATGTTGACTGTCGATTAAGACTCGGGACCAAGACTCGTTCTAAAGCCATATATTTTGAATATGTGAAGTTTCAAAGATATTCTTGTAAAAATTAATTTAAGAAGACATCCATCCTTATCATTCTAAGTCTATGACTATGGATGAGGATGGTTGCGAACAACCCCAACCCACCTTCATCGGAAACATTTCCATCAGGATCTTTCTCATCTAGATCAGAGCTGTCTGATCCATCATAGTCACGCATGTGACTTGGAGACTGCATATTGACAAGAAATTTATTTCCAATCAAATTTTGACGTTTATAAATTTCTTTAACACATAACAATTTCTCTCCTAGCTTTTGAAACCTGAAACACGATTGCTTGTTCCAGACAACAAACAAAAGATTCCTTCCTACCAAATAACAAAGCGGAAGTAGTAATTTTAAGGGAAATTCTAATTTTTAAATAGGCCGGACAATCTTGTCCCGATGTAGAAAGTTCACAAAGTATTTCTGGTGTAGGCACAGCACATTGGCTCAAAAGGAGCAGGCACCGTAAAATATGAATATTGAAGTTGGAAGTAATGTGCAATGCCAAAATATAAAGCTGTAAGAGAAGACATAAGAAACTATTGTTTTCGCCAATCGGAACTCGGAACCGAGAGCCTACATTATTTAATTCGTTTCCTGACGTGCTTTTAACATTTTTAGCCCACCAATACTAGCAGACGATACGAAGCGGGACGGCAAAAAGAAGCGAAAGTAGACAGACCGTAGGAGTGCTCAAATGGCTTCTTCGCCTGATAATTCTAAGACGTTTATCACACTTAAGCGTAAATTATCTCCAATCATTTCTCCGCAGAAGAATTATGATCAAAATGCGTTTTCAATTGAAGCCACAGACACACATAAACAGTGTACAAATACAAGAGCAGGCGCAACATTTGATCCTGAAGGTCTGGGAAGTCCTCCCAAGAAAAGGGTATTTGTGACAGTTGATGCAGAGGGAAACCAAGTGCAAGTTGAGCTACCACATAGAGCAATCGCGGATAATGTTAATGCAGATGACACAAGCTCATACATTGTTAATGCCGAAGATATAAATCTTGATCTGTCTTCCTATTCATATTCAGTAGTTGTTGATGGAATTGTTGAGGATGTTGATTTGAACAACTGTCAATACACTGAAGAAATCGTCAAAGGGGACATGAAATCTGAGGAAGGAGACAGTGATACTGGTGATGAACAGGACAATGAGGATAAATCTAATCTTTACCTAACCACTGAGCCAGAAGACGCTGACCCAATGTTCAAATCTCAGTACAGAATGAGTAAATTTGTTGCATCTGTAAGTTTGAGTTTGATAATATAAAATTTGCTATCATTATGATTAGGCCTACAAGATGATATAACTAGAAATATTTAGGCCTAAAGGAGCAGGCATTAGAAAATACAATGAATTAATGTCAAAGAAATGCACAGTGTCAGTATGGACAACACCGCCTTGCCATTGCTGAGGCTAGTTGAGTTATCCACTGCAGAAGAAATCGGGAAACTAGAAATGCATAAATTACTACTTTCACCTAGTTACGCCAAATGCCAACTTTAAGACGCTACCGCGAACTTTTGCGCCGCTCGCGGCCGTTTCTGAATAGCTAATGAGCATCTTCTTTCATTCAACCAATGAAAAACACCGGGCTTGACACAGTTGCTATTTTAAGATATTAGGGAATTCCATTCATAAAGGAGTTATGAATGACGTATAAAATTTGATACCTCAGCGCTACGAGATCTTGCCGGAAGTAGGACTAAATTTGATACGCTAGCGTTTAGGCTCATGGCAATCGCTCGCCTGGGGAATCAGACAATTTATTTCGGTTTACTTAACTATAGTATAGAAAAGTTTTACATCTTATTCATACACTGGTATAATTTTGAATTCTAAAAGTTTATTAGTTTTTGCGCTGTAGCGCTTAGAAAGTACTGTGTGCTGACTTACAGTGCAGGAGAGATAATGTGATTTCTCTGGCATTTTGTGAAGGCTATAGAACAGACCATTGGCCTTCGGCAGAGGGCCGTGCTGTGTGAGGGTAATTGACCGAATGACCCTGCCTACATCACACGAGCCGACTAAAGTATCCTGAATGCGACACTGAAGAGAACAATAAAGTGTTAATACTATGATTGTGTTGTGCTCAATTTGTACAAAGACAGTAATTCACCTTTCCAACTTGCCCCCTCCTCTTTCCAGAGAAGCCAAGGCTGCCGTTATCCACGGTGGTGACCTTCGTGATATGACCCCCGCCCAGATTGACGAGATCCTGATGAACCATAGTGAAATCGTGTTTGCCCGTACGTCCCCCCAACAAAAGCTGATCATTGTGGAAGGTTGCCAGAGACAAGGACAGATTGTGGCTGTCACAGGAGATGGTGTCAATGACTCGCCCGCCCTCAAGAAGGCCGATATCGGTGGGTGGATTTTAAGTTTATTTATTTTGCCATGGATACATTTTTGAAATAAATCATTTATGATTATTATATGGTGTTTTTATAATGTTTATTATATCGTCTTTGTATGTTTATTATATCATCATACAAGTTCTTCTCGAGTGATATCCAACTACACAAATTTGTAAATTGTTATTACTTTTTGCATTTTCAATTTGGCCTGGTGTGGGCCGTCTCATTTTTACAAACACAAAGTCAACAGTAAATGTAGTGTGGTTATTTCACCCTCTAATACTGAACTTGTCATTTTGTTGTCAGGTGTGGCTATGGGTATTGCTGGCAGTGATGTGAGCAAACAGGCAGCTGACATGATTCTGTTGGACGACAACTTTGCCTCCATTGTGACTGGTGTGGAAGAGGGTAAGTGTGGGCGCCGCATGCCTTAGGCGGTTGTATGAGGGCGTCGTGGCTGTCCCTGGTGGATTCTACCTATTTTTTAAGCACACATGGAAAACATTGCGAATGCTGAAGGACCTTCCAGATGGTTCTGCTGGTTTACCGTTCTCTTCTCTAGCTATCATCTTGTTGGTCAGATCTTTGACTTGATCAATTTAACTGTATCAATATGCGTTCTCTTCAAAGAACGAATGGTGGAAAGAAGAAATGTACCTTGGATTAGAAAGAGTATAATTTATTGGATTAGAAAGAGTATAATTTATTGGATTAGAAAGAGTATAATTTATTGGATTAGAAAGAGTATAATTTATTATTTCTGTCGTCATTAGGATTTGTTCCTTATTTTCAGGACGTCTGATCTTTGACAACTTGAAAAAGTCAATTGCCTACACCCTGACCTCCAACATCCCTGAGATTTCTCCCTTCCTTCTGTTCATCCTTGCCGACATCCCTCTGCCCTTGGGTACCATCACCATCTTGTGTATTGATCTTGGTACGGACATGGTACCTGCCATCTCCCTTGCGTACGAACAGGCTGAACAGGACATCATGAAGAGACAGCCCCGTAACCCCGTCACAGACAAATTGGTCAATGAACGGTAAGCGGGAGGAATTTCTTTTTCAAGTTATTTCAACTCCTTGTTTGTGTGATTTCCGTCATCAATAGCATCACTTAACCGGTTGGCAGTGAAGTGGGTTCTTCTCTGTTTCTAATGTTTGAGCTCAATCTTCTTTTGTCAATAGCTCTTTTAATGCAAACAAAATGCTTGATCGTCTTCATTCTATACACCCACCATGAGAGGAGTTTTCGCATCACTTTGTGACCAAGAATGTCAATGACCTCTCTTCACCTCGACAAAGAAATGATTTTGTCCTTGCCTTTAAAACTCTTTAACTCCGGAATTAATTTTCATGTTTGGACGGAATTAATTGGAGGCAGAACGCGGCATATAGTGACTACACAAGATAAAACATAAGTGTACACTATTCTTGACATACCCACATATTTCAGGTATCAAATTGAAGGGAATTGAATGGACTATCTATTGTACACACTAAAAATTAGATTTTATAACTAAGTGTGTTGTATCACTATATTAGAATGTGATGGTTGAGAAAATGTCGATAATAAAAAAATTAAGCGTTGCACCTAACAGGTTACGAAAAATAGAGGGACATCAGGTAACCCAATGATTCTAGTTGTGTGTAGAGTAATCCAATGAGAATACAATTTCCAATTTGAAGGCAATAGCTGCTATGGTTGACGAGTTGTGACCAGGTGAGGTGTTGAGAGCGCCCTAAAGAAATTGAAGACATGATGATAGAAAAAATGAGTAGTTTCGATTTCTTTGGTTTGAAATTGAAACCAAAAGGAATATGCGCACCCCTCTAGGCTGTATTGCTCGGGAAACTACTCGACTTCCGTTTTTTAAACTTCATTGTGAAGTGATGCTATCTATGTTTATTTAGAGTAGACGCGATCTTTCTCACCTACTATCTCGGTGGTCAAATTAGCAGCCGCTCGGCATTTGGGAACGTTTTACCGGCCACTGTCAGAGACCACTCTGAGCTAAAGAGATAAAATACTAATGTTTTTGGCCCTTTTTTCACCTTTTTCAGACTGATCAGTATGGCATACGGCCAGATTGGTATGATCCAAGCCTCCGCTGGTTTCTTCACTTACTTTGTCATCATGGGAGAGAACGGCTTCTGGATGAGTCGTCTACTGGGTCTGCGTAAGGAATGGGACGCACCCACCGTCAATGACCTGGAGGATTCCTATGGCCAGGAATGGGTGAGGAAGCGCTTCTACTACTAGAATATGGCAGCCCACAATAATGGATCCTCGCTGGCAATTCAATAATAATGAAATTTATTTATATAGCGCCCAATCCCGCGTCACCGCAGCTCTAGGCGCACAAATGTGTAGAAACTTTTATATTTCTTATTGAGGAGTGTAAATCTGTCAAGATTTCAGATTTTTAAAAATTCAAGTTAACTGAAAAGCCATTAGTTTTAGTTCTCACATGAATTTTCAACGGGATGGGAAATGTTTCAGATTAGTTTTTGATTTGCTATTTTCACCCTGCTTATTTGAAACGTGTACTTATCCCTACGCTGTATGAGATGAAACAGTAGGCTCTCTTCTCAGGGACAGACATAAATAAATGATCCAACGAATACCATTACCATTTCAAGTATTCAAGGTTTTCCTGAAATCAAAGTTAAACTATTGGTATCTCTTGTCCATTTTGAATAAATGAATGCTATATTTTTATCCCCCCAGACCTTTTCCCAACGTAAGATTTTAGAGTACACCTGCCACACTGGCTTCTTCGTGTCCATCGTCATCGTCCAGTGGGCCGATCTCATCATCTGTAAGACAAGGAGGCTATCTCTCTTCCAGCAAGGAATGAAGTAAGTCAAGCCATGTTTGTGGTTTATGCTCAACAATTTTATTTCAGAATGACTAGTTGTGAAAACTTCTGTTACACATGCTTGACTCGTGTGGGGTCCGGGAGGATGCAAGAATAGACCCAACGCGTGCCTACTGCGTGTCGTAAAAGGGAACTAAAGGGTGTTGCTGTCCATGGTTTCCGCTTCTCTTCTTGGTCGCTGTGGAGGCATCATATCCCCCACTTGATCTTCTTTCATCAACTCTTATCCCTGCCCCAAAACAATTGACATGTCTTTATGATATAATACACATATTTCACGCTGAAATGAATATTTAATCTCATTTCAACTTTTGAATTTGTTTTATTTCCTTAGGAACCATCGTCTAACATTTGGCCTGTTCTTTGAGACAATCCTGGCGGCCTTCTTGACCTACTGCCCTGGACTGGACAAGGGTCTGCGTATGCAAAACTTGAGGTGAGGCCAGCAACCTCTTTTGGACCGGATTATTAATTAATCTATTTAGGGATGGGGGTGCAGGAACATCTTTTGGACCTGATTATTAATCTATTGACCTGATTATTAATTAATCTATTTAGGGATGGGGGGGCATCGGTCAAGTGGGCAGTGCACTTGGTTACTCCGGATGTCCAGAGTTCAAATGTTGGTTTTAACTGTGTTCATGTCCTAGCACAGATGGCCTATAAATCAGAGGGCTGTTCAATGTTGAAATGGGTACAGAACTAAACGTTTTTATTGGTTTTATTTATGTGTTTTTTTCATCTATCCGTATCCCCAATTGTTTAAAATTAATAGTGTGACTTGTTATCAGAGAAAGAGTAGGTACTCAACAGGTGTGGTTTTGTGACGGTTTTATCTCATAACTCATAACCGTTTCAAAAGACAGAAGCTTTTACCTACTTTTTACCATCAAGATACGAGAAAATCTAATATTTGGTTTTCCTAAATGACCAAAGGAGACCCATTTGTCTAAAGGTCAAGACAATTTGACCCCATTACATCACTGACCCTGAGTTGTATTCAGTTGCGATTCCTATACGATCCTTGGAGGTCGAAGAGCTATAAAACTATTTTTAAATTTAAAAACTCATTTCCCTCGACGACTTCATTCTTTTGCTTTGTTATATTCAGACGTGAAGATAGACAAATGTAAATACATAGATATGTTGTATTACAAAGGAATCTTTTGAAAACCATATTTACATATTGCTTGTTTGTTTGTCCTCTTTGTCGTCCAGATTCACTTGGTGGCTGGTGGCCCTGCCGTACAGCTTGACCATCTTCATCTACGACGAGTGTCGCAAGTTGATACTGAGGAGGAACCCTGGAGGTTTTGTGGAGAGGGAGACGTATTATTAACGAAGGGGGGAGATGCCTAGGGATGGCAGGACAGCACGAAGGGACACTAAGCGGGGAAAAATCATCAAAAATATTTTGTCTGTTTGTACTTGCGTATGGGCAGAAAATGCTCTTTTAAATCTTAATAATGGGATAAGGAAAAGTATTCGTTTTGTTTTGTTATAAGATTGAGATTGATTTACAAATTTCTACCTCTCACAAATTTTATAATGTATTTCCAATAAAAAAATTGTGAATCCTGTACCTAGAGTTTATTTTTGGCAGCTCTCGCTTTTGTGGCTTTTTGAAGTTTTTGTAAACTTGAAATACGATCCTAGGTCATTTTTGGGAACGGGTCTAAAGACCTGGATGAAAGCTTTAGAAAGAAGTCATGACCAATGTAGTAGATAGCCATCCCGTGTCCCTGAAAAGTGTTAGTCCTGCCATTGGTGGGGTGTAGAGTGTGTGCAGGATGGATGGGAGGAAGGACGAATGCCTAGATAGATAGAACGCTTTGGGGAGGAATGAAATTAAGGAATGGCAATTCTATCTTTAGATGTATTACCTCCAAGATTGGGATGGTTAGCCCTGGCATTAGTTGTATGGGATTCAGATCTGCTGTGGTCTAAATAAGGCGCGTGAGAAGTGAGAGATAAAATCATCCGTTGCTTGTCATAGTCGTCGTCTTTTACTTCATACATTCATACTGTCAGCCACATTTGGAGCACGGAACGGAGGGCGTTGGAGGGAAAAGATTGGAATACTAATTTTTCTTTAAAGTTTTTAGATTTGTTGGAGATTATTTTCTCCTCAAATATACAAAAGTATATTATAATATATTATATACATGAATATTTAAAGCAAATAAACTGGTATGAGGTTTTTTTGTCATGCTTACAAATGTTATGAATAATGATGCGTAATATTAGGAGTAATACCGGTAGGGTTGATTTTAATTGGAAGCGTTTCATTTTTTTACATTTTTAAAACATGTCTGTGTGGAAGTAGGAGAGGGGATGGTTCCAAGTGGTTTTTACATTATTGATATACATACATACATTATATCGCTATCATATACATTTTCTTTATTTTTAATAACAAGACAAAGATGGAATTAAAATGTGATTTTGAAAAACAAAATTCTTGATAATTTAGGTTTTCATGAGTATGAAGTCAGTGACAAAATCTTTTAAGATGGCGTCTGTTTCTGTAACCTAAAGGGTGATATAGGATAGGACTGTCGGATTGATGGCACAGGCCAGCCAAAACTTTTGTCAGCCAAATAAAAGAAATTGTGGGCTCAGGTCAGGTTGGCTTTTGGTGACTTACTCGATAAGAGTCGATTATGCTTTTCAACGCACACACCCTGCAATAAAAGAAAATGTAGCTATTTCAAGGAAGATGTACCTTTTATTTTAAATGTTCATTCGTAATTTTTTTTACTCACTTAAAAAGTATTTAGAATAGATAAATAAAATGAATTCAATTTTGTTTTTAAAAAAGTCTTTTGGTTTTTGCTTTCATTTTTATTTATTTCCACCATTTGTAATGATTTCAATTATTTTTCAAATCTTTGATTGTAATAACCTCAAAATAAATAACACACACAAAAAAATATGAATGATTGTTTTGGTTGTGCTTTATTTCTTCACTCCATTACAATGGGTATGCAACAATGCCACACTTCACATGCTGCTAGATATAATGATAAAGATGATGAAAGCTGTAGGTCTGGAAGATATATATTATCTCTATATATATGTGTTACGCTTGCATACGTTAAATGTTATCACTCACCGACACTGCAATGATGATAATGGATTTGTTGTTCGGAGGGATCCCTCGTCCAATATAGCAAGAACTGTCGTGACAACCGACCATGAAGCAAATAGATGAAAAGTTGCAACATTTTTTAAATATCTTATCCAAATTATTATTCGACACGCAACAATTGCAATAAATTGGTTGTTGGGTTGGTTATGTTTTTCAAGCCGTGAAGTTAACAGAAATGTCTGCCCCCCTGTAGTGTGATTTATTATTGATTTGGTTGGGTTTCTTTCTCTGTTCTTTTCTCATGACTTAGAATTAAACCGGCTGTAGTAGCACTAACAAGAGCACTGATATTAAGCACCCTATTGTGATTCTCTCCTTGCCTGTATGCCGTGTCTGTCTGTCCGTTCTCTAAACGTTTTTTGTAGTGCTAATAACCAGGCCAGGCCTTGGCTAGTGTACCCCATCAATAGTAGTAATACCACCTACCAACAACCACTCCATTGCTAGGAGAAAGCAGTACCACTATTGTCTGCCCATCATCCTCCTCGTGCCGGATGAAGACTTGGCACTAACACTAACTGATGTTAAACTCTTCCTGCTATCTCCACCCTAAGAATGGAATAATTTCATGTTAAGGAGTGAATTCACCGCGTTGGTGCAACAGACATTAGGGTTGGAATGTCCGATAGTGGGTTGGAAAACACTGCTCCAGTCACACGACATGAGAAATGTGAAAACAAACTCCCTTGTTTGAATTTGAAGAAGAGTTGACTGGTTTCTCCGTGTCCCGACTGTAGCTGGTGGTGGTGGTGGTGGCTCCGTGTCCCGACTGTAGCTGGTGGTAGCTGGTGGTAGCTGGTGGTGTGTGGTAAGGCTAGCCCTGGATTCTGTCGGGTTGTAGTTTATGACTTTATTATAATCAAGGTCTGTTGTTGTTTCTATCCTAGATTCTATTATCTATCGCATCGCTGCATTCTGTGAGTCCTTGACTATATGATGACTGTAAAGTGTAACCAATGCACACCACACAATCACACAAATCTTCATTTATTATACTTATACCATAATATTGTGTGGCATGGACTACTAATGTCCTGTCTACTGATTGATGATGATATATATATGATCTATGTACACTTCTACTACTGTTAGAGTAGACACGGGGAAAGGAGGAGGAAGAAAGACCACTGTCACTAGGGGTGGAGAGAGAGAGAGAGAAGACACAAACGTTTCCTAAAACATTGTCCCCTCCCCCCTTACCACCACCCTTTTCCCCCAATCTTATTATGCATCCTTCATGTCAATGTCGAGGTCATAATGCGATGACCTTTACTTTGTACTACTACTACTACTACTATTTGTATGTATATCCAAGATTTCCATATTTTCCTATTATTATTATCATTGATCTAATTATTATTATTATTATTGTTATAGCTACTACTAAGAGGACTGAATGTGTGGGAATGCGAGAGGGAGTGGTTGTGCGAGTATGTAGGTAAACCACTCAATGGCTGGGTGGTGAATGACTGGCTGACGCCAGCCTGCTATGTCCTGAACAAGGCATGTGGGATTGGCGTTGTGTGGGTGTGTGTGGTAAGTCTGCACATGGCAGTACCAACCAGCACCACCACAACCATCTGCTCCATGCGGCCTCCTGTCCAGTGGGATGATAGATTATTTCAATCATAGGTGGTAGGCCTACTTGTATAATAACGAGAACCTTTGGAGCTTTGGAATTTGTGTGTCACCATAATGTATGGAGACGGATGGGATAAATGGTTGGTTGGTTGGTCTGCCGAGTTGATAATGGGATAAATGGTTGGTTGGTTGGTCTGCCGAGTTGATAACGATTATGTCATTTCTTTCTTTTTTATCCTTTTTTCCATTGTGGGTGTGTAGTAGGCTGTGTGTGTGTTAGGTTCTGTGTACTATCAAATGTTATTGTGTAGAATTATTTGGTTACAAAAAATAAATTCTGTGGCCCACAAATTGTTTCTTACTTTATTTTTTGCTCATTTTCATTTTTGTTTCAGTTGTATTTCCTGTTGTTAAATGTTATTGTTATGTAATTTGTACAGTTCAGCGTGGTGATATTTGAACAGGCCCGCTGTTTCCTGTTCTTGGATAGTCTGTCACTGTAGCTGCAAGTTTGTTGGATGCGCAAAACATGAACCAAAGGAAAATAGAAGGAAACTGAAATGCGTGCAATTCCTAGCCTGTACTCGAGATGAATGACATGAAGATATATAATTATAATATATATGTAAATAAATATAGGAAGAAACATTGTCTCCAAAAAATCAGCAGCGCCCGGGAATATTGTATACCCCTATATATATATATATATATTATGAAAAAATGGGGTAAGTGATTACATTGAAGTAAATAGCCCCTGCACGATATGTAG
>JAUEKX010171441.1:0-11110 GCA_031834005.1 Dendronotus venustus
GAAAATGGAAGTTACTGCTCAATTTTTAATCTCAAATTGAGCACTTTTTCAAAAAGGGCTGGCACTTAAAGGGTTAATAAATGTTTCTCAAAGCTTTAAAGTGTCATATTTCTGATAAAAAAACCTATATTCAGATACATATGTAATAATAACTTGAAGCATTTTGTTTCAATAAAAGGAATTTGTTTATGTAATTGTGAATTCAGGAGAAAAATGTTTGACATTTATCTAAATTACATTCACACAAAATTGAAGAAAGGAAATGTCTCTCTCTCTCTTTGTTATCATTTTAAACAAAATAATATTTTCAAAGGATTATGCTTTTTCGTGCAAAAACAAAAAGAAAGCTAATAGTTTTCACTAACAAAATCTTGAAACAAAGTGTAATCAATTATAATAGATTAAAGTTTAGATTAAAAATTAGCTTAAATAGAGTACACTTAATTTTCAATTTCTCACCTTGACTCGAGCAATTATAACTCTACAATTTTTGTGAGATATATATACTGTTCTTATCAGTTGCGCGACAATTATTATTATTTATTATTTATGAATTTTTACCCAGGATAGTCTCTTCAGTATTTATTATACTGCTATCAATGAGAGTCCTGCCTTCGTTGCGCAACACCTACAACGGAAACCTATGGCAATTAGCAACGAGAGGTTATCCTCGCAACTGTAACCGGTGGTGGACTCGAACCCCTGACCAGCAGGTTACGAGTCGAGTGCCTTAACCACTCGGCCACAGCTCCAAAACAATAGAAATGACTTGCTGTCATGCAGGATTAGGTGTTATTGCAACTGATCGCATATTGTTATCTTTGGGCAATACTGTATTTTCAGGAGTAAAAACTAGACAATGAAGTAAAACTAACAAGAAGGCGGAGCTTAATTGAACAAAGTTACAAGGAAAAGTTATTTTAAAACAGATGTCAAGAACACAGATGTTATAATATATATATATTAATTAGTTATTTTTAATAGATTTAAACAAGCACAAACCTTTCAATAGGTGTTGGAGGTGGCCAAACATCAGGGTCTCTTGACTCTCTTGTGGGTGGCTCATTATAATCACGCTTGCCAGCTACTCCTGATGGTGGCTGCACATTAAACTGGTCCTTCTTAAAGTCCGCTAAGGTTCGATTTATATCTTTCACATATTCATATTCTTGAGCAATTTCTTGACGAGCCTAAAAATTAAATTTAAATATATATAATAAACAAACAAGTCAATAAATAATGGATAAATAATTAGAATAATTTCCATGAAGACAACTTTAGCTTTAGCAAACAATACATATATACATATGAGCTGTACTGTATCTACACTAAAAACCTACCACTTGCCATTTCTGTTTCCGTGAAGGTTCTTTAGCGTGAACTAAAATCTTTTGGATTTGTTGTAGTACACCTTGATAGTAAACAAGAGCTGAATCGTACTTTCCCAAAAGGGCATTTTCTCTAGCTAGTCGTGCATTCTCACAGATTTCAGTATAAGATATAGTTGTACTCATTTTTATCTGAACATAAAATATATACATATATATAATCTAAAAAAAAAATTGTATTTTATTGTTTTTGTATTTAGTATTATCATCATATTTTAATGATTTTAATTTCCAGGGGTTAAGCCTTTTCTTCTAGGGGGTTACTGTATTTTTCCATAACTTATTTTATGCATAATTTGCTTCCATGGGGTTCGGTAGGTTTTTACATAATATATATTATTCCAAAGGAATACTTAGGTTTTGCTTGATTTCCAGGGTGTAACATCGAAACTATCAGTTATCCATGAGTATTTACAATTTTTAGGTTTGTTCACCATATTGGTCCAATCTTAAAGTACTATAGGGTTTTCTAGGGCGTATAGCAATTTTCAAGTTTGGCCACCCTTGATAAACTTACTTTACTTTCAGAGAGTAAATCTTACATTTTTCTATTTTTCCATGAGTTTTAGCGAAGAACGTTCTTATAGACCAAGTTTTTTTTTTTCTAGTCAGAACCAGGGTCTTAGGGTCAATATAAGCAATATTACAGCAATTATTTTTGCCTTCAAAACTTGCATGTGTGCCACTGGTAATAATGTAAACATTGAAATCCATATATATATATACTGTAAGTAAAATGTTTTTTTTGTTTTTTTTAAACACTATCTCTCCTCTAAAAAAAATGCTATGAGATAACAGATATTACAGATTTTGTTTTTCTTAAATTTTCCTCACAAAATACAAAATTCATGATACGTAGCATACTTTTCCATAAAAAATGAATATGTTTAATAGCAATTTTTTTATAGATGATTCGCAGATGATATCACAATCAGTATGACACTTTTTATTTAAGGATATTATATCCCAAATAGAAAAATTGTCTGATTGAGCTTCACTTAACATCCCCTTTTGTGGAAATTCATCTGATCAGTTGGTAAAATCAAGTATATACATATGTGTAAAACAATTATATAATCAAAAAAATTGTTGTGTAATAAAAACAGTGTTAACAGAAAAAGATAAATAAACAAAACTGTTTTATAGCCTAGCTAGCTGTATGTAGCTAGAATTTCCACATCACTATAAAAGAAATGTAAAACAATCAGAAAATAATATAGAAATAACTCATTATACAACAACTATCCGAAGATATACCGTGGATTTACCATATTTTGAACGTATGTAAACAAACTAATCAGCAGACTTACATTTTTGATGCGACGTATATTCCACTAACCATATGGGTTGTCAAACAAACCAAAAATGATCAAGCAAGATTGTCGTAAACTATGTTTGTTCGCGCTTTTAAATTGGAGTTCTCAAGAGACTCACGCAACAAGACTGATTATCGTCGAATGTCAACAAACGAGTAAAGTAACATGAAGGGTTTGTACACACCGTACTATTTTTCATTATTTATAATTTTTATTCAGGGGGTATAAAATGCGCGCCATTAGTAACGCTGTAATGGAAATCATGCTTTAATTGGCTAAAGGAAATGTTGCCTTAATTTTCTAATGGAAATAAGGCTTTAATACATGCATTTATAATAATAAAAGCATGATGGCATTTGAGTAGCGTACAAATAGCAGATGTCAACTGATCGATGTGCACGAGCACATCATATCTAATTATTTGATAATTTAATATCAAAATAATAATTGTTCTGCACACAATCACGACATCTGCATCTTGCTATCACATATTTTAGTTTGCTGCATAGGATGGTGGATGAAATTGTTGTAAGTTACAGACTTGGAAAGATGTTTGGTTTTAAAGCTAGATCAGGAGAATTTAGCCCAAACAGGATATTATGTGAAGCTTGGTCCGGCGATTTACCTGATCAAGAAATGATATCCCAATCCAGGAAAAGTGTAGTATATGACAATGTCAATGTTTTAGTTGTCTTGCTAATTATGTTATAAAAAATAAAAATTATAGGTAAATGGAGAAAAATTGACTGCTAATTGACTGCCTCCACAAAGCTATAAAAAATATATATAAACATTGTATGCATAATTAATTTATATTTTTGAATTTTTTACATCCATAAACACCTAAAAGAAATTAGGGAACATAACATAACTTTAACTAATTATCAATTTTAGCATTGGCTAGCAGACTAGGCTAAAAGATAAAAAACCTAAAAAATGATAAAGGAATAAATATTAAAACAAAATAACTTGTCCAACAATGACTCAATTTTTTTTCTCACAATTTTCAATTTCTCCGTTGACTTTGCAAGGTTATCACAAGTATTAGATAATTACAGTTTTATTACCATCAGCTTCTGGTTTCCGATTTCTTATTTTTATTTCATAGTGAGCTTGCTCAAAACAGTATCAAAAGGATATATATTATGTGAATGTAACGATAATGAACATTAAACATAAATGTTCATTATCGTTACATTCACATAATATATATCCTTTTGATACTGTTTTGAGCAAGATTTATTGTTTATAATGTAGTAGTGTATATATGTACAATCTTTTTAATATTTTAACAGTTTTTACTGAAATGTTTTATATATTTTAGACTTGAAGATGGAACTATGTTCCGAAATATATGTATCGTGAAAAAAAAATCGAGTCACTGTTGGAAAAGTTATTTTGTTTTAATTAGACATATGAACCATTGTTTCTTACTCATTGAATAAATATTAAATTAATTTTTAATTTAACTATGTTAAAATGGTTAAAGCATAAGCAATTAGAAAAAAGGAGCTTTGAAAACTTTTACCTACTCATACTTTACTATTCACCACAATACCGTTCCAGTATATGGAATTCCCCAATATATCCCGTTTCGATGTAAACAAACTTGTGCTTTGAACGAACGAAGGCTATATCTCCCTAAAAATATAAGTAGAATACAAAATATAGCCTCTGCTCAGGAGAATATGCGGAAATAATTCTCCCGAATGCAAAGGCCAAGATGGCGATACCATGACTTTCTTGCCGGTATCGATAATTTTACTGTATTATTC
This sequence comes from Dendronotus venustus, assembly GCA_031834005.1. NCBI lineage: Eukaryota > Metazoa > Mollusca > Gastropoda > Nudibranchia > Dendronotidae > Dendronotus > Dendronotus venustus. The sequence goes on from JAUEKX010171441.1 coordinate 4,480, forward strand.
AAAATCTAAAAACTACTTATATTTTAGACTAAAATGAAAAAACGATTTGTCTTTTCAGAAATAATATTAATTATATACGCCTAAAATCGATTTCTATTACCTTTGCATTTGGTTGATTGGTAGATGTCAGAGGTAGGCTAAAACTTCCTGAAAGTATTTACGGGACCGAAGCAATATTTTCATTCTTCGCACACGATACATTTAATTTAAAGTGTATAGGGAAAGCCGGTCTACCTCGATTGAACGAAAGGAAGACGAGAAGTGTGTGAAGTCCTATTTGTGTCTCTCAATACAACTGAAACATGCCAAAGAATAAAGGTCAGTATTTAAACAATATGTAAAGATTGGAAACCAATCATGAACAGTGGTGACTTGAATCACCCTCCTGCTATTATAAAAGCTATAAGCAGTTACATCAACTTGAGTTTTCACACGGATCAAAGATGATCAAACCATTATATATATTACAGAGTGTATTGATTCCCCCAAAGTGAGAGCATGTATATAAATTAAAGCACTTTATCTGAATTATCCTGTCCTTAAAAATTTTTGCTTTAATTTTATGATGAGTGCTAAGCAATTATATATAATGTAACTAGCCGTCTTAAAGCCTGGGCCTGTATGATAATGACCATGTATCCTCTTTTAATATGTATATTTCCTTTAATAATGGGTTCCCTATTTTGATTATGTCATTTCAGGTTAACCATCCCTCTGTTAGGGTCTATCCTGTTCACAAAATGTCACAGTTTTAAGGTTTTGATGACATTATATATAGGCCAATTTGAGCCTTGGACCCATTTTGTTAAAAAAAATTTGATTTATCATCTTGGAACCCAAGTTGTCACATTCTATATCCAAATACATTTCCAATGAGGGGTCAACCAACCCTTATACCACTTCTCTTTCAAAAGATATTCTCATTTAACATTTTAATCATGTCATAGATAAATAAAAAATATCTAGGTTGACGGTCAAAATACCGCCGAGAAAATATTGGAACAAAAGATTTCCCAAAATTGTCTCCAAGTTCTATGAAAACGAAAGTAAAGGCTACAATGTTGTTGATCATAAATTAAAAAATGAGTCTGAAAGTCTGAAAAGAAAAAGAAAACACTTAAAACGTTACAAACGTTTTTATAGGCGTCCTAGTTTAGGCTCAGAAATTGATATAACTGATAAGTTATTTATAATTGTGCTTTTATAAGGTGGTTTTGATTACCCTCTAAAATTACAATTTTAAAATATATAACTCTATTCAAATCACTCTAGGTTACAGGATCTAAAGTGTATATATAATGATTAAAATTTTAGACTTGGAATAAAAATTAATTAAAATTTGCATTACAATTTAATCAGATTTAACCCTTTTTAGCTTTATTAGACATAGAATTCACTTTACATTTTGCAAAGTGCTAATTTGAACCCTGATATTCTCACACCATGTCACTCACTCCACAGATTTGTTTTTGTTTATTTTTGTTATTGTAAAGTTTGGAAGTCTTTCTCTCTTGAAATAGGTTTATATGGTAACTGTAAAGCTTTATAATTTATATTAAGGTTTATTGGATTTTATTGACAAAACTAGAACAACAAGGGTCCTAGGACTGTGCCCTGTGGTACGCCTGATGACACACGAGACGGCTTTGAATTAACTCCTCTAACTGCAACACTTTGAGTTTGATTATGAAGGAAGTTCTTTATCCATTTTAGTATATTCTCGTTTATATCATAATGTTCCAGTTTTAGCAGTAGTTTACGGTGGCAGACCTTATTGAACGCTTTACTGAAGTTAAAAAGAATTGCGTCAACCTGTTCCTTGTTGTTTAAAGATTTGGCTAGCTCATTCACTGTTTCCAAGAGCTGGTGAAAGAATGCCATTGCTAGTTAGGTGGGAGATAACATGACTCTGTATTACATGTTCCATGATCTTGCATGTCACTGCAATGGTCTGTTAGGGTTATTTCTTCCAATGGCTTATTGGTCTGTAGTTTTCAGCCTTTGTTCTGTTCTTGTTTCCGCCTTTGAAGAGGGGTGTGACTAGTGCATGGCGCCATTCATCAGGTATTTTTCCTTGTTTGAGAAAGAGGCAGTAAACAAGAAAGCAAGTGTATCTCCAACTTGATCTGCACATTCTTTTAAGAGTCTCGATAATATTCCGTCTGGACCGCATGCCTTATAGGGGTTTAGATTTTTCAAGAGTTTTATGATTTCATTTGGTGTGATGGTATTACCGTTAATCAATGATCCCTTTGGGTCTGTGATATCAGGATTGATGTTATTATCGTCAGAAAAAACACTTACAAATTGTTTGTTCAGTATACTGGCAAGCTTCTCGTCTTTAGAGTACATTGTGTTGCTGTTATTGTCAATCAGGGTTGACACACCAGAAATGTCAGTTTTCTTTGATTTTATGAAAGAAAAGAATTTTTTGGGGTTTGTCTTTCTCTCATCAGTGACTGAGTTTTTGATGTAGTTGTTGTAAGCATTGTTACAGATTTCTTAGCACTGCTAGAGACATCTTTAAATTTTAACCAATCAGAGTTTAGTTTAGTTCTCTTATAAACTCTGTACCTCCTGACCTTCGTCCTTACAGCCTGTTTACAATCTTTCTCTGGACTGGTTTGTGACGCTGTGGGTGACATAGGATGTCAGCTGCGATAGCTGTGTCATGGTCCCTAAATTCGGCTGACTCTGCACAGCTCTCAACAAAGTCTGGACGGTTTGTAAGTAAAAGATCTAGCATGGCATTTTTGCAAGTACCAAACGTGACTACTTGTGAGAGACAGTTACAATCAAAGAGTTCTATGAATTGCTCTTTTAGGACTTTTGGATTTTGAGAGGTGACGATATTGTTGTTATTCCAGTCAATGTCAGGAAGATTGAAATCACCTCCAATCCAGATAGAATTCTTCTTGAATCTACTGCAGGTTTTGTCAATAGCTTTGACAAGATTGTTATTGGTTGTTGCATCACTATTTGGTGGTCGGTAGCATGCAGAGATGATAACAGGTTTCCAAAATGTTTCTAGTTTGATTGAGATCATTTCTGTGTTCTTGTGCATGATCTCCTCCACGATAAAATCAGTTTTGTATATTATAATGACTCCACCGTAACCATCGTTACGATCTTTTCGGACTGTGTCATAAGTTGGTGGTATGACTTCAGCATTTGTGATATTGCACGATAGATGAGTTTCTGTTCCTATTAAGATGTCAACATAATTTTCTGTCAAAAAGTTTTCAAGTTCAGCTTTCTTGTTCTATATACTTTACAAATTACAGGTAGTTCTAAATCTCCTGGCTTTTCTTTTAGGAAGTTGAGATGTGCTTTCAGAGTCATTTGATGATATTGAGCTGTTAATAATAGTGTTGGAAATATTAGCAAGGGCACATTGTGTACAGGTCCAGTCAAGGTTGTTGTTCTGTACGTAGCAATCAAAAATCGAATTTTCCATTTGCAGGCAGTTTTGGTGGTACCAACGTTGACAAATGTCACATGCTATTGAGTTTTGAGAATTTTTTACTGCATTTTTAAATTCTCCGCATGGGAACTTAATACCTTGGGGTCCAGGATTAATTTCCACAGAACCACTAAGAAGTAGGAGTAGCTATTGTATATTAACTTCTGACTTTGTTGATACTACTTACTTACTTACTTACTTACTTACTTACTTTGTCATTTTGCGACAACATAGCAGAGATAATCTATAGTTGTTGATCGTTAAAGTTTTGGTTCCAAATCTTATTCCAAGCAGCACCATACAAATAAGTTGGCAGAAATACATCTTCAGGTGCTCAGCTTCAGCTATAAATCTATAAGAAAAGGAGAAGAGCTCCCTTTATCTGGGATTATCTGTTATTGTTTACAGAGTTACCAGGTTTTTGCGGAGATTGCTCCCATAGAACTTATACTCAGTGACTAAATGGTTGAGTATTTTTTATCTGATAATTATAAGTTATAATTTATATAAGTTATGATGACATATTAGACGCATTCACTTTCACTTTCACTTTCACTAATATTAATCTAGTGTTAAAATAACAATTCTTATGTTTAGGAAAGGGAGGTAAAAACAGAAGAAGAGGAAAGAATGAAAATGAAACCGAAAAAAGAGAATTAGTATTTAAAGAAGATGGACAAGAATATGCACAAGTTTTGAAAATGTTAGGTAACGGACGTCTTGATGCCATGTGCTTTGATGGTGTGAAAAGATTGTGTCATATCAGAGGAAAGTTAAGAAAGAAAGTTTGGATTAACACTGGAGATATCATTTTACTGGGTTTGAGGGACTATCAGGTATTTTATGGGAACTTTATTTTCTACAATTTGAAAGGTAATGGAATATTTCTTATAGTCAGTAGAAAAACTAATGGCTAAGACTAATGGCATCATAAGATTTGCTATAATTTTATATTTTGCATGTAAACAATTTAGGAAGTGAGGTAAATACTTGGATAATGTTGAAACAAAGCATAAGAGCTTGAAAAGTAGATCTCTATTGTACCGTATTCCATGATAATTAATAACTAGCCTAAAAATATTGTTTTTATAAGACTATTCACTGATGTTTTATTTTTCTATATAGGATAATAAAGCTGATGTCATTTTGAAGTATACTCCAGACGAAGCACGTAATCTAAAAACATATGGAGAATTGCCTGATAACGGTAACCTTATCATCTCTATTGTTTTGGGAAAAAATCTTTCTGAATTTATTTTTGTTGAATTATTTTGTTCCTATCTTCAGTTATTTAACGTTACTCTTCGTTTCGAAATTGAATCCACAGGGAAATTCATCTACCTAAGCTGTATTAATATTTTTAAGAATATCCAATTTAATAACTAAGGTAATCGTTTCGATTGAAGCTTTTAATCTAGTTTCTTCGACTTAAAATTATAATATTTGATGACTTTACTTTGCAGTTAAAATTGAATCAAATGTTAACAATGAGGATCCGAATGGAGATATTGAATTTGAATTTCAAGATGATAGTGAAGAAGAAGAGGATGACCTTGATGATGTAAGTCAGTTCATTCTCAGTGTGTACGTGTCAATTGTATACGGGTTCTTATAGCTTGTATCTTACTTGTAAAAAATATGTTTGTAGCTTATTTTTATAATGGTCAATAGTAAAAAAGTAAAAAAGTGTTTATTCGTCTTAAATGTTTATCGCCTAAAATTTTAAAGAGACATTATGTATACTTTATCGGACAAAACAATGTTGGACAAAACTTCGTCACTTTTGTTCGATGAAAAACTCTTAATATTTTTTAAAATATTTGTAACCTTGCTTCAAGAACAAAATTAAAAATTTTTGGTTGGGATATAATTTTCGTCAAGCAAAATATTTTGTCGGAGAAATATTTGTCAACTTTAAAAAATTTCAGGCACTTCACTTCTTTTTATTAATTAACCTTCGAAGATCTAAGATCAAAAGCGTTTGAACTGGATTTCACTTTGAAATATATGTTTGCTTTAACTTTTTCTTTTACATTTTATTCAGAAAAAAAGTTTATTAACATTGTCCATGCTATTGACGAAGCTTTCATTAAAAAAAAATCGTGAAATCAATCTAAGAGATCAATTTTTAAGAGACTTTTTTAATGCGTAAGGGTTTTATTATGCGTAAATGTATTCCAATAAAAAATCTCGTTTCTGACGAGAAGTTTAAATGTAACTGTAAAATTGAACCATAGGAAATAAGGATGAAACATTTCTTATAAAAAAAGAATATTATGCATATTATTGAAAACTATTTCGCTTTTCTTAGATTGATAACATCTAAAGGGAATCAATGAATCAACGAATTCTATACACTCACAAGTTGTTTTGCAGTCAGCTTGGATGAAACTAAGCAAATGAATCTAAAATCGAAATTTTAAAGTAGAAGAAATGTACACACCGTATAATTCTTCCGCTAATGACAACCATGGTGGGAGTTTCATATGATCCTTGGTTTTAGATGTTGGTTCTATAATTATTAGCACATCTGCAGATGATGGTGACAATTTTAAGATCAGTAGTAAATAAAACCCTGATAGAATAGAAATCAACCCTTGGTCAACGCAGGTTGAACTTTAATTTATTTTTAAACGAAAATTATTATTGTTTGGAATTAAAATTTTTCATTTGATTCGCTTTTCGGGTTTGTTTAACTTTCTTTCCATATAAGACATTGTAATTCAATTCTTTTTGTCTGTGAATTTAAATATTCTGCTTGCTTGAGTAAATTTTCCATCAAAACTATAGATTTATTCTCTTTTTTTCTAGCCAAAAAAATCTAAATTTATACTACATTTTAATAATTTGTAATGTGACTGGTATTGATTTGAAAATACATTTACTCGAATTAACTGTATATTTATATGTTTATGTGTAAGCCCCGTATAAATCAGTATCAATCTAACTTTCATCTTTCTTCTATCTTAGTGGCCCTTCGTGGAAACAATTCTTTAGTTGTCTAAAAACTGCTGAAAAAGCTTTTTTTATTTATTACTTTAACCCTTGCCACAGGAAAAAAAAATGAAATCCCAACCTACGGAATTCATTGTTTCCCACTGCGGTAATCTTATTTTTCCCACCTGGGAAGTTGCCCTGGGATGTTGCAATGCCTCCGGGGGTGGTAAA
>JAUEKX010171552.1:0-11109 GCA_031834005.1 Dendronotus venustus
GCCAGTCCTGAAACCGCTTTCCCGGCATCATTAGTTAATTTGATTAAGTGTGACTTTAGGCGAGAAGCGGTTAAATTAAAAAAGTAAGCAAATTTCTAAGCTGAGCGAATATTTTTTAAACGAGTCGAATTGTTTCCAAATGAAGCAAACTTCTTTTCGAATTATGAAAATTAAGCTTCATTGAAGGTGAATTACCTAACCTAGAGAAACGATTCTAAAGGATATTTTTTTTTATGAAAAGTGCAAACAAATTTTTAGTTATTTTAAAGCGAATTAAAATAAGCGAATTGTTGTGATTTCTTTAGAATCCCTATAAAATCTAAAGTCCCTAACATATTCAACTAACATATCCAAAAATAGTAATAAACATGTAATTGTCTAACACAAGAAGAAGAAAACAATGATATGTTATATGACCGTCGAATAAAATAAAATTTGGAGAGAGAGACAAAAATTCCCACACCTAATACCCGGCTAATATTAGAACATTTAATCAATTAATTTGAAAAACAGTTTGAAACGAAACACGGTTAATTTTTAGCTAATCAAAATTTTAAAAAATTGTTTTGGCCCCTCAGCGCCCATGGTACCGTCTCTGGACACATCTAAAGCGTCACTGAAATGTGGCGGGGGCTCTGCTGCTGACCCTGAATTTCTTTAAATAATTAAAATATTATACATATATTGCTGCTACCGTGATATTACATAACTCATTCACATCAAACTATTTACAACAACATTTTACATTCGAACAAGGCAGATTGGTCCCGTATAATATTGACCCACCCTAGTAATATTTGTTGTCGCCCATTTCTGCACCATATACTATTTGCTTTATGCATCAACTTCTCGTTCGCAGAGCATTTTCATAATTAAACAGGAAGAATCGCTCTATATGCCAAATAATGAGGGAGAGTGTTGTTTGCTGACTTTCAAAAAGCCAGCATAACCAGCAAGTGGCTATTCCGACGGTGTCCACACAAGTAAAGATATGTAAAAAACAAATATGAATATTCTTCAAATATTCTTTCCATCCCGTAAAATAGAGATGCGAGTTTTTCTGACTCTCTACCGGAGATATTTTCTAAGAAGATTTGGGGTATCGGAATACACTTAAAATACGGAGGAGATACTTGCTGGCTTTGCTGCATATCTGAGACAGCAACTCGTGTTTGGTCGTGTGTTTCAAGAATTGTATATTTCTCTGATGGTAAACAAACTTTTCTTGTTTTGGCATGGCTTGCAATCAAGATCTTTTTACGGAAGTGGAAAAACATAGGTTATCACACAATTATAAAGACTTGGGAGGTATTTTTTCTGAATTGAAGCAACGTTGTGACTCAGCTAATTAATTGCGTGAGTACCTACGAAATTCTTTCTAACATTGGAATAACAGTTGGACGTGAAGTCAATATAGAGAGCTATTTTCATCTTCTGTACTAAGCCGGAACTTGATTTCCATATCATCAAGCTCGCCAGGAGATTGTTTATATAGTATCTGCATCTCTTGCAATTTTTTCTAATAATTAATTTTGTGACGATCTTCGTATTTCGGCAGGCATTGAGCTGTTTATTAATTCTTCTTTTTATGCTCAGCATCCTTCATTATGTTCATTTTGGGAAAATAATAAAAGTATATTCTCATCTTTCATGTGAGGTTTTAGTTGTTGTGTTTCTGATAGTACCTTTAATATATGATCATTGAGATTGTAAAGAAGCAGGCCATACATACATGTCATAAAAATGCTTGGTGTTCATTTTTATGTATCCTTGGTTTGTCATCGGCAGGGGCGGATTTAGGGGGCTGCAAGCGCTGCGCACGCAGCGGTGTTTTGACAAAGAAAATCGTTACGCAGTTTTTCAGTTTTTCAACTTAATCATTTGTTGATGATTTTCAAATTATCAAAAAAACGGCTCTCGTTTAACTTTTTTAATACTAAAAAAAACACACGGACATTTACGCGACTGGGCTAGTGCATCATAAGCGCAGCATCAGTTAGACTGAAAAACATGAAATTCAATAAAAGTACCCTAAAATTATTCAATGTAGTTTTATGCGACTGGGCTAGTGCAGCATAAGCGCAGCGTTTAGCCTGCGTGGGACTTCGAGCCTATTTTCCAAAAAGAATATTGAAGCCAGCGTGATCCAGTATTTTAATCTCTCTAATTCGAGAAGCCATGGCGGACGGTTGCTTTAGCCAAGTATTGAGCGTTGTAAGTGAGGATAGAAATTCTGATGTTAATGAGCTATATAAAAAGCTTTAGAATCAATTATATTCAAAACAGTTCATACATACGGATGTTGGAAATGGTATTCTGAACACCAAATATCTTACATGCCGGACTCCGACACGTAACGTGTCTAATAAAAGCATTTCTTAGATTTTATTACAACAGCCTGTATTTAAAATTTATGTAGTATAAAAAAAACACCTGGTTTCATAATTACCTCAAAATAAGAAATAGCGTAAAGGAAGAATTCTAAAGCAGCCTAAAAAATAGAATTATAAATTGCTGACAATACAATGGTAATTTTGCTCTTAATTGTTTTTTTTCTGATGAATAAATAATGCAATGCAATAGTAGTAATGTTAGATGAAATTAAAGTAAACAAAAATTATTTATTTTGTAAAAGCTTAAACATCATCGTCAGTACAGTAAAATATACATATGTATTTAAAAAAGTATTTACAGTTTTTAAAAAGAAAATGCTAAAATTGAGAAATCACATCAATTAATTTTCTTTTTTTATTCTGTTATCATAATTTTCCCGCGAAACTCAAAATTTAAAAAATAACTTCAATTAATTCAAGTTGCGAGTTCACAATGTTTTTAAAAATCTTCCATTGAAAAATTTACCAAATTAAATCTCCTAAATTTCCTCCGAAAAATTTGTTTCTTTCCCAATTTAGTTTATCTGATTGTTGAAAGAGTTGAGTCTCAGTGCTTCAGTAAAAATCTGAGCATCTCCTCTCAGCCTTATAGACATCCATAAAACGTCGATCTACCGTTTTGGCCTTATACCTTCATGGAAGAAGTTACACCGAACATAATTTGAAATGTCTCTTCTTTTGAATACCAAAAAATAAGAATACACGACGACCATGCCATGATGAGGAGTAAGAGAAACATCAAGTTGGTGCTTCACCTAATATGTGCTAGTATATGTGAAATTTCACTTTTTCTTAATTATAACCAATGTAATTATCGTTAGTTGCACGAGACATAGTGCAATTACTGGTTAATCATAAGCAGTGCAAAATTAAAGACATTTTTTATAGATATTGATAATTTAGATATTGATCTGGTCTGTACAATACATTTTCCAAAGGGGCCAATAGAGATCATACAAAAGCACTTTCAAGTTGTGATTACACAACGTTTGTTTATCTGATTTAATTTATAATCGGGGATAAATCTGGGAATTTTATTAAAAGGATCGGGAATAAATCGGGAAATTTAATTTATATTCGGGGATCAAACGATAAAAATGACACGAAAATTGGGGAAATATGGAACTTTCACGAAGTCATTTGAAACTCTGCATCCACCCCTGTCTCCTGTGTTGTTGAAGTCCGCGCCATCGAAAAATACTTTCCAATACAAAAGATCAAAGAAACATCAGAGCAATGTGGTGACATATATAAGACTGTCAGGCTAACCTTAAAATGAAAAGTAGAACATTTGCCTAATAAATAAGAAAAGTAGGGTTCTAGGTTATTCTAGGCACACATATTCTTTCAAAAGTTTTCCAATTATAAAAGAGGTAAAGAGCTCGTAAACTCATTGCAGTTAGTCTCTTGAGTTTGGGGGAAAATTCTTCGAGATATTTCTTCGTCGGTGACTTTGAATTAACGAGGGGATCAAAAATTTAAATGAAACATAAAAATTAAAAAAAAAGAAGATTTAACATAACTATCTACGCAATAATATACCTCGATCATTTCTCAGTGCTGCTATACAAGATATTGAACAGAGAAAAATTTAGAGGGACGGCAAACACATGTGTAGGAGATTTAAAAACTAATTTATGTCTGAGAAAGACAAGAAGATAATTTTCTTTTCTCTCTCTTTCTCCAATGTTGCCAACCCTCTAAATCCGCCCCCGTATTGTACTTTCAAACTGTTCCAGTTAAAACGCCGATACACGTTTTTTATAAGAACTTAGCTTATAAGAACGTCGAGGCTGAGATTATGCTAAAAATTAAGAATACATTTTATCAATTAGTGAGAACCAATTGAGCCTAGAATAAAAGGCTTATTTTAGAATACCGTTTTTCTTTTTACAACAGCATAACGAGAAAAGAAATCTTGTTATGTAATTTTTATGCCTTTGCCCTTGTAAGAACAAGTTGAATCTGAAGATGAAGTGAAAACAAACATAGCCAGCCTCAGCTGAATTTAGAAGTTCTTATAAAAAAAGTGTATTGAGGATAGGGTCTGGGACCAAGTTGTTCTGACTAAAAAATCAAATCAAATTCGGATTAAAAAAAGATTTGCTTTGCGCGATTCAAAGTGTTGCTATGTCTGCTAAGCAAACCAAGTAAGTATTGACATTATATAAGCAACACCTTGTTTCAGCTCAGACACACAAGGTAAGATTGTCAACTATATATTTGTTCCGAGGCATTACCTCAAATTTCTATTTACAGCAAATTAAGTAACAAACTTTTATGCAGCAGTTTTCTTATATCTCAAGGTACAAGAAAACCCGCGAAGATTCATTCACAAAAAATTTGCAAAAATACCTTCTGTGCATGTAAAGCAGATCTGAAGAGATTCAGTATGTACATATAACAAAATAATGACTTACTATTGCGAGAATAAAGCACGGGATTATCACATTCCAAATCACGAAAGTAAATGTAAATGAAAGAAAGCATCGGTAATAGATGAGAAATGAGCAATTCGATAAAGTTACATCTGCATTGAAAGGATTCGTAGTATGGAAATAATTAATACCTATCTGTCTGTGTCATTCCCCAAAATGGAACGTAAGATATGTAGAGGCCATGCACGCAAAGAACACAGGCTAAAATGGGGAGCGTGTGTGTGAACGTCATCGCACGTGCTCATAGACATTTTCTTGAACATCGTAAATCATAGGCAAAATACTTAGTTTTCAACCTTTGAGAAAATATAACATACTAGCCAGGAGACCCAGTCTCGCTTGCCAGGTTAAAAGCTCGAATTTGCTACTTTACCTACCATTTTGAAAACAACATACAAACGCACACTACACACTAAAACACAGACCAACGTACTCTATTATATTAGATATAGCTATATGGTATGAAAATTCTTTAATACTTACTCCATGTTGACATCATCAATAAGAAAGCCAACCAAAAGGCCGGTGACCATGAAACAGAGTGGTGTTACTGAAAATCAAAAACATTGTTTTTACTTTCAGGGTACGGAAAAGAGTTTTTTGCATTGTCGCTTTATGCTTTCCAAATTTGAAATCAACGAAAACGCAAAATGTTTTTTCTGCGAAAATAAGATCCTTTGGTATTCCAGCTTCTAAGCAGATTGTAGAATATGCCACTCTCCAACCTCGTTCCTAGGGTCTTTTGCGGATCAGTTACAATATCACTATAACGGTTTAATAGACATAGCAACACTTTGAACCGTGCAAAGCAAATCTTTTTTTAATCCGAATTTGATTTGATTTTTTAGTCAGAACAACTTGGTCCTAGACCCCATCTTCAATACACTTATTTTATAACAACTTCTAAATTTCAGCTGAAGCTGAGGCATTATGACTCCCACCCAGGAAAGATATATCCAGAGAGAAAAATGGATGTAAGTTCACAAATAATCAAGACGTATGCTGAAATGACCCAAAATTTCCGAAATGAAGATGTATGCTGAAAGATTAACAAATATGAAGGTGTATCTCGCAAAATGAACAATGAAACTCCCAGCAACCTTTACAAGAAGATGCTCTTTCAACGAATCATAGCAAAGAGGGAAAAGACTTCTTCAAAACGTGAATCCTTAGTAGGCCTTAGGCTGAACTCGCTGATTGCTATAGATAAGTATAGGTTTCTTGATTTTCCTTAAAGATCAAGTGGAGGTTCTAATAGAACTTTGTTCTCATTAGAATCCCCATGTACTGTGCATCACCTTGCATATCTCTCTAAGAAACTAGGAGACTTGCAAGTGATAGAGTTTGCCATTTTCCCCGAGTCAACGTACGATACAGAGGGCAAAAATATATCGACATTTTTATATTGAGCTCATTAGGTCGACAAAATCTTCATCGGTATAGTTTTCAAATTTTTCGTCTTTGTCTCAAAATTAAATTATTATACACAAAGGGGAGGAAAAAGTCGGAAAAACTTGCTAAATCTAACTTACAATATTTACGGATTGTTCGGATTATGTTTATTTATATATATTACTCCAATATTCCATCAGCCAGAAGACTATTTTGTCTGTTGCATTGTTTGTCAGCTCCATTATCTAGCAGCCATATGATAAATTGATGTTTGTGGCGAGAAGTTGCGCATTGTAACAGCGTCACACCACAAACATTTCTTTTTTAAGTTATACGGAATTAAATTATATATAATGCGCATTTAAACCTAGATTTAGCCATGTAATAACCGGCTGATATCACTATCATTAAATAACATGGCTGCTTGAGTAATAAAGGCTGATATTAAACAGTGTTTCTTTAAATTTATTTATTTAATGGTTTGAGAGTCCTATTAGATAATGTACAGAGCATTTCGATACATGTATGTATGTCTCGATCAGTTATTTCATTAAGGTTTTTTGTAAAAACGTCAAAAGAGCCAAACTTGCTCAAAAATTTCATGGGCATAATTTTTTTTAAAGCAATGCGTCCATCTATTTCAGCATTTTCAAGTAAGCCATTGTGCAAAATTTCATTGAAATTGAATAACATTTATGATGAAAATTTAATGCCATGCAATAATAATGTTATATAAATATCAAGTAACAAAAATTCTTATTTATTTTCTATAAAAGCTTTTTGGCTTAACGTCATCGTCAGTACAGTAAAATGTATTATACATACATTTGAAAGCTTGAAAACAACATATTCATAATACGGTGTCAGAGCAATCTAAAGCTTGACATTAAAAATGAAATGTGAATTTTAAGAAAACCAATCTCATTTATCTTATTCAGTATTGTCATATTGTATGTAGTTATGATTATTCATCTTACCAAATTATTGAAATTTTTGAAATTGAAAAATTACGAAGTGGGCAATTAGAGCACAGCATCAATATTGAACGTGGATGAGCAAACATCGTTATTAAACAGGAAAAAATTAGCAGTACTATTCCTGTTCTGCTTGTTTACACTCTGATAGTAGGTAGTGCTTTGAGAAAGAGGAACCAACATTTAAAACTAAAATAGTACAAATCAATTAGAAATGAGAGTACTCACTTACAAATGCTTAGCAACATGACAACCTTGTTCCCAGGGTCTTTTTCAGCTTTTTTGATGTTGATATTGCAGCAAAAAATACTCCTCGTACAGTCGACTTAAAAATCATCGCACTCTCACAGAAACAGCAACTGGAATCAAAATTCAAACTTGGTAGAGAGTTTCAGATGTCTGAGTGAAAATTTCAAATTTTTTACCGATTTTCTTATAGAATTTCCCGATTTATTCCAAATTGCAAATAAAATCAGATCAACAACGTTGTGAAATCACAACTTTCACATGGTCTTTATCCACCCCTGAAGTTTATCAGAGAGTCATATAAATAAATATGTATGTATAATACATTTTACTGTACTAACGATGACGTTAAGTCGAAAAGCTTTTTTTAGAAAATAAATAAGAAATTTTGTTACCGAATAACTTTTAATTTCCATACAAAAATGACAAAAGATGTCAACACGATGACCAAGAATACACGATGAATACATGTGACAATGATATTTCAAATTTCGATCATTTGGACTTGAGTTGTATTGATATAAATTAGGATAAGAAAGTCAATAATTGGTATTAGTAATGGCAGCTTTTCCTGTTTGGTGCAAAATAATTATAAAGTGACGAAAAAATAATTGTAAATTGTGGCAAAATTACAAAGTAGGGCAAAACAATTGATATTAATCGGCCAACAATCAACGAATAGCTATATGTATCTAGACAAACAATGCCATGTGGTTTGAAATATATTGTTTGAATCTTTACTACACTTCATTTTTTTCCCTATTTAATAACGATTTGCTTGTCCTGACACAATAGTGTTGTTAATCAAGCAATAATCAACAAGAAGTTGTATGTGTATGACAAACAAAAACATGCAGTTTGGAAAAATTGTTTTGTTATGGTTGGTTGCAGTTGTTCTTATAGAAATACCAAATACCAATAGCTTTTAATTTTAGAATGAGCCATAAAATTTTATAGGAGTATAGTTTTACCTGAAACTAGAATTAAGCAATGCTCGTGAAATGTAGATTCTCCATTATCAATAATTAATTTTCTTCAGATAGACCTTCTACTCGATTTTTACTTTAATAATATTTCGGCCGCCTTACTGACGTCATCAAAAACGACTAATAAAATCCATTATAAGTGAAACGAATTTCGTTGTAGAATGTCTACGATAAGATAATATCGAAAATAGAAGATGATAATAATATAATTTTCTTCATTCACTCTCATGACAAACCTAAGAATATTCATTGTCAATTTTTAAATTTTTTACAACTCCTAAAGATAACTAAAAATTTCATACACACAAACCAAACATACACAACACAAAAAACATACAAAACACAACATTAAGACGACATTAAGACGACGTCGCTTCATCTAAAAATGAGCTTTTACAAGTTTATATTAATACTAGCCGAACTTTATTAGAAGCAAGGCTTTGTGACGTCATAAATCAGTCTATTTAACCGTTAGACTCAATTATTTAAAAAACTTATTTAATGTCTTAGCACCCTGATAGTTTAATTATATATCTGATTATTATTCCAATGAGGGGTCAACCATCGTAATAGCACTCCGGGTTCAAAATATATTGCAAATTAATTTTTTGATCATCATAGACATGCCCAAAGCAAGGGCAAGTGAATGTTTTCTTCTTTTTAAAGAAAGAAATAACGGCCTCCGAAAATATGATTTTTATTTGTTTCTTAATCAATAGGATATGTAAATAGTAATGTTCTTCTTGGCATTCTCTCAACTAATTAAGTGTGCTAGATAAATAAACACGTGACAGATTTTATTGTCAATTGTTCAATTTCAACTCAGAAGGAAGCCTAGGTACGAGTTTTATTCATTGAATTAAGTGTACTAGATATAAAAACACGTGACAATAGACCTTGGTACCAGTGGTTATACTTATAAAAATTGTTAAAGAACTAAACCATAGTCGTCTATCATCAATCAAAAGGATAACACCGTAAAGAAGAAGATTTTCTCAAGAAAAGAAAGTTAGTAAAGATTTAATTGAGGGGTTGGTTTTGCTCGCCAGCCTTTTTCTTTTTGTTTTCTTTTTGTTGTTGTTGTTGTTTTGCAGTCGGTTTTGGTGAGCACAAGCAATTTTCATTGTATTTTAGGTGAAAATTTCTATTTCGTAATGTAAGTCTTATTTAAGATAATGCTCACTTCATCTCTTTTAGACTATGCAGTTCTCTTCAGTTTTGTTTGGTTGCTTTTTGGCTATTTACATTGGGTCGCTTGAAACCGGTAAGAATATTAACTTTCGGTAAAAACATTTGCGTATTCTTATTCCTTCGTTGTCCTTAGTTTCGTTATTTTTTTATTGTATCGGCAACAAAAGGGAACTAGAATGAACTGTAGTCTTTCAGTTCTAAACGAAATATAAGGCTGTCAAACTTCTAATCGAGTTAACTGTTTCGTACAAATTTCTTAAAAGTGTCCACAGAAGGTAATACTAACAATTTGTTTATGTGCAAATGTAATGATAGTTTGTATCTCCAAATCTCTCTTGTAACATATCTAACACCAGTTGATAGGGAAAACCACTTAAATGTTGGTTGGTGTTACCAGAACGTAAATAGAGCCTTAAAGCAAAACGCTGTAAACGGGGCTTAAAGTAACATAAAACGATATACACAATAACATGCCGTATATGAGTGCACAACAGTGAATTTATTATTATATTATTATATTAGGAAGAAATATAGAAGAGAATGAGCTAGGATACAGAGGGAGAGGAGTTGCCTGGTGGTGTGACTTTAGTTAGTTATCCGTCCCAACTAGAAGAGAGAAAATATATATTGAACAAGATCAAATAACAAGTGTCATATGTTTATGTGTTATCCCGAGATACAGAAATAGATAGCTAGTAAGAAACGAACCGCTAACAGTTGGGTTATAAATTCAATAAGTAGCTTATCCATAATAAATTGCGTAGTCTTCAAATGGTTCATAAAACACTTTCCCAAAAGTCAGTCAGCAACATCTGCGAAGAAGAGAGGAAAGCACTTACAGTGTTTCTACAAACTCAACATAAATATCTGCTCTGCTACACACGTGTTTGCCTTCTGTAAGCAACGAAAAAAAAAATATTTTGAGATTTGTGAGAGACCACAAGTGATGCAAGCGTATGTGATGATAAATAAAGCTGAATGCGAAGGCTTCGACGTAATGCAGTTAGTGTATGAAATGCATCTTGATGAAGCGAAATCTTTCTCGATCTCGTTGAGTCTTGTTATTATTATCTCCGGAACGGTCCAGGCCCCAGTCTGTAGAATTAAAACAAAAAAACGCGTAAGGAAATCAGGCTAATGTATAATGTCGTTTCCGTGTTTTTTTTCGGGCTTTTGAGAAACTAAAATTTAAAAAAATAAAAAAGAAGATTTTTTGTAAAATATGTTTTGTGTTGTATTTTTATCTCTTTTCAACAACAAAAAGAATCTAAGTAGATATTTAAAAGTTGTAAGAGACCACCATGATGTGTATAAACGTGTATCACGATAAATAAAGCTAAATGTACAGACTTCGTCATAATTCGAATAGCGTATGAAAAGCATCTCAATGAAGCGAAATCTTTCCAAACTTTTTGAGTCTTGTTAATATTTAAAAGAAGCTTTGCAAATTTCATGTTCATTCCATGATTCTATACCAAAGTTCCACTCC
>JAUEKX010171885.1:0-11104 GCA_031834005.1 Dendronotus venustus
ATATATTCCACTGTTAGATTAGGAAGCTTAGACACCAAGACCCGACTTGATGACTCGGCTGTACTTCCGTTATTCTCTTATATCGGATATTCTTGTCTTCAAATGACCGGAAGTCTGTCATAAAAAGCCGTACGTTTGATAAAATACACAACATCGCGGAATCCCGCAATCCGATTACTAGTCAACTCTTATTTACATCCACAACAACGGAGAAAGGTTTTAGCAAGCGATTTTCTTATTAAGGCAGTTGCACTCTTCTTCTTGTTTGTTTTCTTCGCAATGTAAAGATATTCAAGTATATTAACTGAGCGCATTTGATTTAGATGGTTTATAAAGTAGTTGAAAATCCTTTCGGTATTATTTTAGCGGTGTTTGGGCGCCGTTGTTGATTTCGCGGTGATTATCGACTATATAAAGGCTTTGAGAGATTTAGCAAGGCGATACTGTGAAAGATGCTTTCCTTGTGATCTATCTTCGTTGATGGTAAATGTACATCTTCGAATTCGATGTAATTGTCATGTCGTACGACTATTTCCATGGTTTTAAACTACGGGTAGAGATTTAGAGTAATACTAGCAATATCTTTCTTTCTCTGTCATGGAAAACTACGAACTACTTGCTCTACATTGCTTTGTTTTGCTTTATCGTTTCTACACAGTTTCAGTCCAGTGTCCCGTTTCGATTTGATGAAGTGTTTCTGTCTTTTATAATTATCAATTTGTGCTTTTTACCTATTAAGGTGTCTAGCAACATTGAAACTCGTTACTGGATATTTCTTAATTCTCTTGCGGTGTAATATGAAAATTTACAAAAATTAATGCTGATAATGTTTAGAGAGTAAACGAAGAGTTGTTTTATAACAAACGGCACATTACCTACTCTCATCATTTCAATTAAATTTAATTTGAACGATTTCACATCTGTCTGTATATTCCATTAGCCTGTAACCGCATAACGTTTTTGTGCTATTGTTGAAAGGGTTGGGTAATAAATAATGACCGCTTTTATTACGAATCGTCAGAAAGGAATAAACATGGAATTTATTGATACTACAGTATATCCCTTAACGCCTTATTTGATGACGTACTTTTGCGGGTGGAAACTTTAAAAGGAAACTTCTCAAAGTTATTAAATTTTCAAAATTCCTTTTTTCGTATTTCCTGGTGCATAGAATTGCGGTCTTTCCCGCGCATAACATCTAGGTGCACGCTTGCGTTGCTCGGGTTATTGATCATCAAACGCATATATTGATCTGTTCAATTATAGGTTGGTATGTGAATGACCTCTCCCTATGAGCTACAAATCAAAGATGTCATAGTATAGAGCTACATTACAGTTTTATTAGGTAGCTGTCACTTTTCGAACTTTCGGTATATATAAGCTTTGTATGAATTAGTAAGAAGCAATTTCTCACATTTTTATTCACAAATAAACCTCCCCAGCCGGCACACGGCGTTAGAACGACGAAAGAACCAAGAATAAATCTCTCCATAGGTTATCACTACTTGCTTTATTACTTTGTCTTGTGTGGGAATTCTAGACAAAAAGCTTCATGCTTTGGGATTTAGTTAGTTTCAATTGTGCCTAAATAAAAATTACTTACAAAAATCGAAAAAAGGAAAATGCTGAAAGGTGTGCAGAGTTTTATCAATGGTCGAATGTTATAGGCATCCAAATTTTCATATCGAATATTTTGTGTTTCAAAATGGGAGGCTGAGCTGTTGGATATATGTAGTTCTGGGTTTGGTTGTTTGTGCTCTGGTGGTTATCTAGTTCATGTTTTTGTTCTTCACATCTAACCGTAGAAGGTGGTATTGTATTTCATGGTATGCTTTTTGTGTTAATACCGTATGGAAATAGATTGGGAATGTTATGATTTTTCCAACGGCAAATTAATGAGTTCGTTATAGTAGTTTGGTATGGATTTTCAAAAATGTCCATCACCATTGTAAAAATTGAAAACATATTTGGTCACGTGATATTTTGGTCACGTGGGCATTAGCTCCACGTGTCATTTTTTGTATATATGTTAAAGGCGAGGTAAGCCTCGCTCTCTTCTTAAAAAGATTTTGTAACGGAAAGACCACCCGAGTTATGTTGTGTCTCTAACTTCCTAAAATTCATGCGGGAATTTTACAACCATGATATCACCGAGGTTTACACAATATAATCATAAAGTCTAAGTAATATAGAAAAATGGATTGAGTTTCTTCTGTGCCTACTCATCATATCTATATCATCAATAAATAAATAAATGCTATAAACGGAATTAGTCATTCGTTATTTATATACTGCTAAAATATACAACTATTTTGTTCCTAAATTAGTATGTCTATAGATCAGGTATTTTTATTTATTTATTTATAATCAATAATGGTAGTTAAGATGCGGTATGTAGTAAAAGCAGTCAATCTTAGGATGTTTATATTCCTCCAGTTTATAGTCTATGTTCTCTCGATTAAAACACAAACAAACACACTGGGAAGTCTTCTTAAAATGAATAAAACTAAAATGGTACTTCCCAAAAATAGAAATAACTGACGGTCTAATTATAGCCATGCTATTATTTATCAACAACAAAAAAGACTCGTGCCAAGTTATTTATTTGGTGTTCTTTTTATGAAATACGGGTCTTTTAAATTAAACTTTCCGTAGCATGGAGTACCTTTGGCATCTTTGGTATGTGCAGCAAGAAAAGCACATTGCAATAGGTTGAATTCTAATGCTCATATTATTTCGGAAGAAAAACAGGATGTTTACAAAACAGGAAAAAGTGTCCTGTATCTTGCAACCTATAAATTCCCAAGCTAGGCTATCGGTTTTTTTCTTACAAGCCTTTCGTTAAGCTGTGCGATATGTGAAAATACTCATAAGCTACCGTACCAGTAAAAGTTTAATAGATTGCGATCACCATGTGTATTCTGCATAAACAACGTTATTTCAGTAATAAAGGCGCTTTAGATAAAAGGAATGACATCGAGGGGTGGCCTTCGTTTGCTCTTTACCGTTAAGTTTGTTTACATGTTTTTACGCACACGTTGAGCACACTATGATATGCGACCGACGTGAGAAAAAACTAAAAATATCTGCTTAGTAATTTCTTGATCACGATAAATAATTGATCTATGGCTGCTGCGTCTGGCTGTGTTGGTGTGGCAACGTATTCACTTTTTACTTCTTTGTCGGCGAGTGGTTACTCTTATTGAGCATGCCGCTTGTTTGTTTCAATTTTGTGTTTGGGGTTTGGGTAGACTGGTAACCCTGACAACTCAATAAAACTGAGTAATGGTTTTTAATGAATAATAGAATAATAAAGTTAGAATTTTTCACCAGGGATGTTTGCTTCTGTGTATTTCTTTTCCGGTTTTCGGTCCCAACGTTCCCTCAATAATATGCTAAATAGTTTTAATAGCAAATTTTTCGCTTTTTTAGAAACTCCAAAAGAAGGGAAACAACAACAAGACAAATAATTTAAAACGCAGGAAAGGGAACTCTAAGCTGTTCCCGCGTTATCACTGTAACCGTCTCTTTGGTTTTTCGGTCTCGTTTACTTCACACATTTTTGCCATCTTTCGCTCCCACACACCCTTTATAACTTGAGGGATAAATAATTCTGCTTTTCATCGCAGCTTTTACGTATAGTGATTGGTCGGTTTTCTCTATGCCATATTAAAATGCCGAAAAGTCGCGAAAATTAACATCCTCTACTACTTCTGTGTTCAGTGTCGCCCAGGCATATTTTTCTTGTCGCGTTAAGATAAACCTTCGCATAAAAGCGACACTATGCTTTTTCATAAAGGCGGTTTTTCATTGTTTAATAATAAACACTAAGTTTTTTCCTCTTGTCCTTTTGTGAAGCGGTCGGCAAAGCAAGTGCTTTAACACGTTTAGAAAGGTTCGGTTAGTTAATTCGATGTTTACTATTCGACGAACTTGCCGACTTTATTTTTCTTTCAACAAAAAGTATGTGGTCTCAACGTATAGGTTTAAGATTTGTCTACAAATTACCGTTTTTAATTAATCATAACAAACGAGAAAAGAAAAGAAAGCTTTCTTTCACACATGCTAAATCTTATTGTTGTGAGATATGCGATAACAATAATATGTCCGCTGATTGGTGCGGTCTCTCCTCAACTCGCGCTCTGATTGGAGCGGAATGGATCAGAGGGAAAAATGACGTTGAGAGGTTACTGCATTGTAAATAAACCGCTAGTGAGATCGGTGTCTTTGAAGTCACAATGAAAGCTAACAGCGTTGAATGTTTTATATATATCTTTGTAGGGTGCCATAAAGACAAGAAAGATTTTGTAGGTCTTCATGAATGTGTAAAGCGAATAAAGCAAGAGAGACACGAGTGAAAGAAAGACGAATTCGAGATAAAAAAATATCATATGAGAGAATATCGTTATAAGTTTGTATTTTGATTTTGGTTTGGTGTTACAATAAATTCATATGAATCTTAAACATTGTATTCTTGTATGGTGTTGTTGCAAGAAGAGGCAGTTTTCTTTTGCAAATTATATTTGGTCGAAGTAAACAAAGATGAGAAAATTACGATCTCAAGGGACTTCATATGATGAGTGTCCACATTAAAAGCGATTGAAACACGAAAATGTTGATATGAAGCAATTAGTTGTACAAAAGATAGTTTTCTTTCTCACTCTGTAGTTCATTTACATACAGATGGTTTTTATTGTTATAAATATATACCTACTTAAATTAAAGATGAAGGAACAGTAAATGGGAGCTGTGTGTTGAAAATATCAGTTTACAATAGAATGATGAACGAAGATAAAATCATGATTGTGTCACAAGAGACAAGTTTATAATTCGATAAGGCTGCTATACTGTTATTGTGTAGATATCTTATATACTTATATATATACCTGGTTGATATCTGGTTATTGATGATTTGTTTATAAACCAGTATCACTCATATTCAATATCAATGTTTTTCTTTTTAGGTGATATAAATAAAGATATTGCAAATTTTAAAATCATCATGTCAGTAATGATACCTACAGACCAGCGGATACCCCCAATGGGGTCTGAAGCATCAGAAACTAACTTTACTGAAAGTGTATATTTAGATGATCCAAAATCTCATTTAACAGAGTCTTACTCCAAGAACAAATGTGTACCACACTATGAAGTTTGGAAAAATAACTTAAAAGATTTGCTTGACGATCAGGAAGGATATAAGACATTCTATGAGTTCCTTGAAAAAGATAAACTTGTGATATTATTTGACTGCTGGTATTGTTGTTGTCAGTACCGTAAATCACCACCTGAGAAAAAAAGAGCAAAAGACATTTATTATCGTTTCGTCAAAGTTAAAGACCCTAGGGTTCCAATTTCAGACCAGGCACGTAATAATTTATCAATACGCTTAAAAGCCAATGATATTACAGAGGTGTTACTGGAGGAAATTGAAAAAGAAGTATATGGAAATTTGAGAGACATTTGTTATCCTAAGTTCCTGAAATCAGACTTTTTTAACTTGTACTGTGAAACCTCAGGCCAAGCTTATAATTCCTCAGACTTTCACAGTAATTTTGAGAAACCTTCAAAACACACCGGTGTACTGAACACAGTCAGTGAACATGATTCATACCACTATGGAGGGTAAGTGTCTTGTGTGATATTTTAGTTTGAATATTTAGTGACATGATTGATGCTTGAATTGTGTGTATGTATGTGTGTGTGTGTGTGAGTTATGTCTTAAATATAAGAGATTGCTTCACTTCATGAGTTGTGTTACATTACTTATTTCCTTGATTCATCTTTTTCCTATTTGTACAAAAAACTGTTATAAAATTATGTCTGAGAAGATCCTATAGCCTAAGGTAGTCTTGAAAAGACTTTCAGGAAGAGCTGAAAAACAACGCTAATAATGCTATATTTTTTAAATGGTTGTTTCATTTCTCTCAAAGGACTTTAATATGACTACTTTGACTTTGTTCTTTCTGCTCAAATTGTTTTATTTTTTTCTCTGATTGTTGATTACTTAAATTGATTTCAGTTGTTTTTTTCAGCTTTACTTTTTTCTGCCTTCAAAGCTTTCGCCTCTATTGTTTCTACAGAGCGATCAAATTAGTTGCAATTATAGCATAGCTTCAAAAAATCTCTTTTTTTTTATTGCCGGCACCTTAATATGAAGAGATAAAGAGAGCGTAATTTTTCTTCTATAACTCGACCGTTTCCTCTATGCAATTCAAGATCAAATGAAGTCGCTTCTTTTTTTAAATCTGCGAAGATTTGTTTTTTTTTTAAGAAAGATTACTGTATTGTCTCTAGCAGAAAAAATATTCTTTTTATTGCTCTTGCTTTTTTTAACAAGATGCTTTCGGAAAAAACTTCCCTGATCTTATTTACTATTTTTATTTTCTTTAAATATTTTTTTTTAAAAAGGAAGCTGTGATTTGAAATTCCTCTATTTTTTCTCTTGCTAAAAATTTATCTTTTATTTGTGTCAAGATGGAAGAGAAACTTTAATAAATAAAACTTCTTTTTTTTTTTTTTCTATTTCTACGTTATCAATTTTTCTTTGCAATAAAACATAATAAAAAAGAAATGAAAAATAACATCTAACATTTCTTCTTCTTTTTTCTTCTTTTTTTCTGGCTTTCATTTTTATACGAAAGATTTATTCATCATTTTCCACACTTCTATCTCAAAAAATCGTTTCAAAAGGGAACAGGGAACAACTTTATATTGGTTGGTTCCCGACTCTTTGAAATCCAAGCTTTTTGCGATCCCTCTTATGTGTTTGTTTACAAAAGATGATTTTATAAAGAGAAAGAGAAAAAAAACATTCCGGTGTAACACAGCCCTAATGTCGCCTGTCACCAACTTGCTAATATTTAGTGGTTCATTTTTTATTTTTTTAATATATTTTTTTTGCTTTGTACCGTCTTTTATTATTCACTTTTTTGCCTTTGCTGTTGTTTCGCTTTTCGACATCCTAGCTCAAAAGATCACACTGAATTATAAAATGAGTGAGCGAACAGAAAATCACAGAAAAAATGTGATCACGATTTAATCGCCATTGGCACCATTTTTTCTTTCCTAGGTACAATCTCCCTACAGCAACTCTTTTATGTTAGGGGACGGTTAAATGAATATGTAGCAAAAGCCCCTCTCTTGTTTATCTATTTATTTTATAAAGCTGTTATAGTTGAAAATAATGAATTTTGCTTTTTCTTTAACAAAACAGATACGACTACCAACAACATGAATGCTCTTCCATGCACCACGATCGAATTAATTACGCACCCGGATCGAAATTGGATGACCATCAGAGTATTCCCTCGGACTGTGATAGGTCGTCAATAACAGATTCGAAGGCCTCCAGTGGCAGACATGTTCGACAATCACGCAATCACAATCACGATGGAATGGACATGAATAATTTTCAACCTGTAAGTTTACTGAAATCTCCTTAATTTTTATTTGTATATATTTGTCGTTTTTGTGGTTGGTCTTTTTTTTTTTTGGCAAGGTTCTGATAAGAGATAAACATCAACACTAACCAAGTCTCAATTCTGAATTTTTTAGTTTGTTTGATGACTATGCGTTTCTGTCAAAATGAACTGCATACCTTGTCCTGCTTGCTGTGTATTTATTGACATTCTTTTACATCATGTAACTTGGTTACTAAATCCTCCTTTTTTTACAATCTTATGTACACGAACTTAATAGATCGATATTTTTGTTTACGCATATTGCTCATTTCGATTGCCGTTTTTGGCTCGATTAAACCATACTTGGTATGGTTTTGTACTAATGATAGCGAGGCAAACTAAAGTATCGTGACGTAATAGAGAATCATTCGATAGCATCAGTTTGACCTCTTGCTGTGCAAACAGACAACAAAACCATTTGATGCTAGTCGAGGGCTCTTTCTTAAGCTACAAGTTCTGGTTCTGTTTCAGCACTACATCCTGTTAACGTTTTCTGTACATCCACCCAAGGCACCCCGTTGAGTCAGTAGATAACTCTTAGTGGTTCCTATTCTATCGCTTTCTATGAAACGCTTTAAAGTCGTTTTCTCTTTAATCTCATTTTTTGCGTCTTTTATAATGAAGGAGTTTTTTTGTTCGTGACTTCTTAAAACGATTTTTTTCTTTCTCTTTCTTTCATTGCATTACTTCTATAACTAACTAAATTATATGTGATCACATTTATTTAGTTTTCTTGCCGCTTTCTTTAAAAAATGTTTTTGTATTACTTTTATTAATTTTCCTTGTGTGAAAGAGAAAGCCCGCGATGATCGGTTCACATCATAACGATTTTTGATGAATTGTCGAAAAATAGAGAAGTTGAATATCCCCTGTGTCTATCCTTTTTGATTTATTAAACTTTCGTATAAATATGTTTTGCTTTTCAAAGAAATTGAACTTGTTATCGTCTGAAAACCGAAATTAGGTCTTTTTTGTGAGCGAAGATTTTTATCAAGTACATATTGTTTTACATTATATGTAATACATTTTTCCTGCTCAAATGTATACACACATTGGTTTAAACTTTTCTTTTCGATTGTCAGAATGTCACGACCTCAACTGAAGGTTTCGCCTTAATCTGTGGGATGTTTATATATTTAGCCTGGATTATACTATCCTCTCCAATAAAGAGAGGGACATCGGGAAGTCGGGGGAAACAAGAAAAAGCTGTGTACGATTAAAAGAGAGAGAGAATAGAAAATGTAATACTTTAACACATTTATTTCGGTTTCCTATTTTAAGAAGAATCCTTGTCGATGTGTTTTTCTCTTTTCACGATTGTACCGCTAAAATTGACTATTCTCTCTTCTTCCATCTTTCGGTTTGATGAATATTTAATATGGTATTGATACATACCCACGGTGCTAATTGCTTTCTCGGTTACCGTTTATTTTTTTTTTTTTTTTTTTTTTTTTGTTATTGGGGCCTTGTTTTTGTACTTTTAATAAGTACTGATTACATAAACTGATAACATTGAAAATAGGGGGGAAGCCTTTATTGTGGTATTCCTTTATTAAACATTTTTTGATGATTTTGTTGTTTTTTCCTTGTAGCGTACTCAACGCATCAACCAAGATCGATTAAAACAGATGAAGCCGGTGGATTTCGCCGCACTGTTGTCACAGAAACTGGAGAAGGTTATAAAAGACAGGGAATGTCAGAATTCATCGGTAGGTTTTCACCCTCTTATTTCACCTGTTTCACTTGCTCCCTCAGCAGTCTGAGAGTTCACAAAAAAAAACTTTTTTGATCACTTTTTCAGTCTTAGAATCTTCCTCTTTGGCATTCTGAAAACCTTTTCTCGTCTGCCTGATGAATGTGTTTGTTGAAAGAAAATATTTGAATGTTTTGTTTTTTTATTTTTTACAGAGTCATTCACATCACGGTGACTGCATGGATATGTCTTCAATAAAACACAACTTACCTGGTCACCACTCTCACCAACGTGTTCCACCGCAGCACGCACACGACTACGAATATAGTGAGTGTGACTCACAATCGTGGGTGATGTCCGACCGACCGAGCGTCGCGGGACAATCTTCGCACAGCGGTTCACACAGCGGAATCATGGTCAACAAAAAGGCTAAAGAACTCCGAGACATTGTACACCATCAGCTGCGGAGTGACTTAAAAGAGTGTAGATGCGAGAGCTGTTTACAGATCAAGTACCACGAGCAATATCAGCGTGCTTCATCCTCGACTCACTCGAGTAACGCACGGAACGGGTATCACTACCCGCACAGTAATCATAGTAACTCGTATCACCACTCAAACGAAACTATGCAAGATATGAACCGATACAATACTATATCCTCATCACACCGCGGTAGCCGTTCGTCGCACCATCGCGAAGCGTACGAACAACAGGAAATCGCGCCTCCTCCCGACAACAATAAAATTTACTCGTGGCTAGAAAAAAACGAACGCTACCAGCAAGAAGGTTTCTCTGCTAACCCAGCTCCCTCCCCATCCGTTCGTCGTAAGAAGAAACCTGTAACATATAACACCTCACGAAATGTCGGTCAACCAATTCATCCTCTAGCGAGTGACACTGGTATGCCTATACTTCCTCCGCCGGATGCCGAGAACGTCCTACAGGAGGTGAAACGTGTGTTAGAAGAACCTCAACACAGTCGGTCGTCAAGACAACCATCATCGCAGCAACATCATTACAACAACATCAATCGCCAGTATGACGGTTACGATAAGCGTAGTATGGTGTCTGCGCCTTGGTCAATGTCTGACAACTCCTCCATCGTCTCTTACAACCCATCGCAGATCTCAACCGTGCCATCATCGGCCTCTCGACTTTGGAACGCTCAAGGTTACTTCGACAACGGCACCGAAGAAAAACGTCACACACCCAGTGAAGTGCGCTCACAAGCTACTAGTAAACACAGCGGTGGCCATCGTAGTATGCCGCATCGTAGCGACCACCATAGCGATGTGCATAGTCAGTCTACCGGACTGAGTCACGGTAGTGACGGCAGCAGGGGCCGTTCAAAGAACAGGACTGTGATTACATATTACTTTGGTAGCGAACCGATACCGTACAGAATAAGCTTATCGGTCACTGAAGTCACCCTCGGACAATTTAAATCTGAAACGAAACGCGGCAACTACCGTTTCTACTTTAAGACTGTTTCGAGCGTGGATAACGAAGTAGTTTGGGAAGAATTCAAGGACGATGATGCCATTCTTCCACGGTACAATGAACAAATCGTTGGTAAAGTGGATAAATTGTAAGAAGATTTCACCGCCTATATGTCCTTTTTAGTTTTTTTAGTTTCATTTTTTATACTGGTTTCTAACTATAATTTTATACTTTTTTTCTTTATAAGAAACAAAACCCAATTTTTAATATAAAGCCCAAAACTCAATTTCTAAAACCTCAATTTCTAAAACCTCTCGTTTCAAAATGTCCTTTTTGAAAGTTCGGTTCTTTCATTATACTTATTGCACAACCTAGACTAGAAACTGGTCCACACTGGTTGCTTTGGTATTTGTTCTCTTGATAATGTTATTATTTCAATATCATATCAAATGTTTGTTATTTTCGACGCGAACCTCTTTTTCTTCGAAACCCCCACACTTATTAGAAG